>CM064493.1:19953736-20021859 GCA_032716605.1 Paralithodes platypus | reverse complement strand
ACACGTCGCTGGTACAATCGCGCTAAGAAGTGATGTCTGGGCACCAAGTATGTTTTGATCAATAATTGGTATCATCAATATCTAAGTTTCATTTCTTCATATCGACTGAAATATACAAACTTGTTCCTACACTTACCACCCTATTCAACATCTGGCAGACATTAATACAGCACAGAGAAAGCCAAACGTAATGACAGCTGGGACATGACTTATTAGCGCGACCGTACTCAAAGGGTTAATGGGCTTCCTCAAGAGTCCAAGCAAGGCAGGGGCTTTAAACCCTTCTGTACCGGCGACGTCTTTTTAATTTTATTCTAGCTATATTTAGAGGATTTTGTGCAGTTTAAGAAAGATATGTGGTAGTAAAAAGATTAAGTGAGATAGTTCGAAGCCTTTTAGCTGGTGGAGGCCCTTTTAAAACTGAATAAAATCGTCCCATAGTCTACAGTATAAAGTTAAATGGCCGGCACCGGTATTGAAAGGGTTAACAAAGCCACTAAACTGCATTAGATATTTTGGAAGAGAACAAAATATGAAGATAATCAAATAATAGGGCAAACAAATATTCAGTATGAACTATGAACATAAATGAACACAATACAGTAGCCATACAAATGTGGTGTACAAACAAGAGCAAAGTAGAAATTAAGGGGAATGTACGCAGAGAGAGAGAGAGTGAGAGTGAGAGAGAGGGGGGTGGGGAGAGAGAGAGCGAGAGAGAAGAAAATAAAAATAAATATTCCTCTATTAAGGCCTCTCTACATCCTACTCACTCCAACCTAACTCTCTCTCAAATTAAAGAAAGAGGAAGGGAGGAGAGAGAGAGGCACGAATCTCTCTATCTCTCTCATTCTCTCTCGCTCTCGCTCTTCTGGCCCTCTTCCCTCTCCAGCTAATAGGTAGAAATGAGGGCAGGAAAATGAGGTTCTAAGGTGCCTGCCAGAAAGATAGTGAAAATGGAGAGAGAGAGAGAGAGAGAGAGAGAGAGAGAGAGAGAGAGAGAGAGAGAGAGAGAGAGAGAGGGAGAGGAGAGAGAGATGAGAGAGAGATGAGAGACCGAGGGAGAGAGAGGAGAGAGGTGGAGGAGAGAGAGAGAGAGAGAGAGAGAGAGAGAGAGAGAGAGAGAGAGAGAGAGAGAGGAGAGAGAGAGCATGCTTAGAAAGAATTACATACGCATACATATCTAGTAGAAATAACAGAATCGCAAATATAAAGTAAATGAAAAACTATGAGAGTGAGGGAGAGCGCCCCCCCCCCCCCCCCCCCCCCCCCCCCCCCCCCCACCCCCCCCCCCCCACTCTCATATCGTATACGAAATTAGTTTTACTTGATCTAATTAACCCCTTGAGGATTATGACGCGCTTTGACAGTTTGTTCTGGCTATCATTAGACGATTTTATTGTGTTTAGGTAGGATATCCAGGATTCAAAGGGCTTATACTATCTACATTAACTTTTTAACTACCACACGTACTTCCTAAGTTGAATAAAATGGTCATATAATAACCAGAATAAACTATCGAAACACGTCATGATCCTCAAAGGGTTAACCATTTTGGTAGAAAACACTAATATAGTATCACTGCAATAAGGCATCCCTCACCCCACCAATCCCAGTTAAAACCTAACTAGGGAATGTATTATGACAATCCCCAAGCAGCCTGAAAACAACTGACCTGGAACATTTTAGGAAAACTGGATAAAGAGAACGACCTGTACTAACTAAACACATAATAATTTAATATACAGACAATGTACGCACAAAAGTAATGACATTACATTCGGCCAGAAAACACTATACATTTCTTATATACAGTATATAATATATACATTTATATATATATATATATATATATATATATATATATATATATATATATATACCGGTATATACAGTATATATATATATACTGTATATATATACAGGGTGTCCCAAGAGGAAAGGGCATACATTTGAGAAATTATAAATTAAGGTATTCTAAGCCTAAAATGTTCTATACAAAAACTCCAAATCTCAACCGTAAAAAGATTAAAGTTTAATATAGTGTCCTCCCCCGCATAATTGTAGTGGACTTTCCCATGTCAGATAGTTTTCAACTAGTCCAAAGTGAGCTAATATGTCTAAAGTAATTTTGTAGCTTACATAATTATAATATATTTATAATAACATGGTAAAATGTTTAGTTCGATGGGTGCGTGGTAGGCACTAGGACAGCTAGGCCAGCCTAATGGGGAAATACTTAATAAAATACCACATTCAATGTGTAATATCTCTATACCGGTTGAGATTTGGAATATGACTTATAGAACATTTTAGGCTTAGATTACGATGTTTAATCATTTCTCAAAATTATGCCCTTTCCTCCTTGGACAACCTGTACTATATATATATATATATACATATATCCGCACACACACAGACACACTCTCACGCTTACGAAATACAGACGCAACTGCACGCCCTACCCACGCTGAATATCACCATGGATAACAACAGATGATACGAGAATGATTAATATATTAGTCGATACATGAGTTTGGCTGTATAAATAACAAAACTCCTTTATCGTATCCCTTACACTTCAACTAACTCCCCCCACCAATTTTTTTTTAGAGAGAGAGAAAGAGAGAGAGAGAGAGAGAGAGAGAGAGAGAGAGAGAGAGAGATAGATATATATATATATATAGAGAGAGAGAGAGAGAGAGAGAGAGAGAGAGAGAGAGAGAGAGAGAGAGAGAGAGAGAGAGAGAGAGAGAGAGAGAGAGAGAGAGAGAGAGAGAGAGAGAGAGAGAGAGAGAGAGAGAGAGAGAGAGAGAGAGAGAGAGAGGAGGGCAGAAACGAGAAATCATACAAAATTTGAGTACCAAACCTTCGGACAAAGCGAACTTGATATTATTTTTCAGCAACAAACAGAAAACGGAAAAAAGGAAAATAAAAAACGAAACTGGGACCCGGAGCAAGCCTCTTTGATGTTGATATAAAACCGGCAACTTTTTTTGTTTTGTTTGTTTCGTTCGGTTTTTGCTCCAGATATTATGACGTCTGGCCAACCTGATCTAATTTTTCCTTTCCATTGACAACTATTGATATAAGAGCAAAGGAAACCGAAGCAGGGACGTTGGTTCTATAATTCGATTCCGTAAAAGTACGTTAGCATCACCGGCAAGACATCGATACAATAAACCTATCCAAATGATAAACTGTAGACCATTACAACCCAGTAGATAACCAGTGCTTTATCGCCAACTTACATTCCAACAAAACCTAACTTAACCCCCTGGACCCCAAGCGATATATAAATAAATGACACTCCAAGACCAGCCACTTTAAAAAAAAAAAAAAAAATCCTGAAAACACATGGGATGGGTTAGTAATGAAGGAAAACCAACATAAAAACCGCTCACCTAGGTCATCTGGGGGTCCTGGGGGGTGGGGCGAAGTCACCTTTATCATTGAGTGATAAGGAGGCAATATACTGGCCTATCCTATCACTCCCGCGCACATGCACGCGACTGGACTTGGGTGTTGCCAACCATCGGTTTTGTTCCGTGGGATCCTAAAGTAGTTCCCATGCAAATCTGAACCCTCTAGGTGCCATGGGACAAGAGTAATTAAGGCGGTCACATACGTTGCTTCGTTGGTACTATGGGTTACATACATAGGCGACGCATAACCTGCGTCCCTGGGGTCCGAGGGGTTAAGGGGAGATTTTTATGTATTTGCTTATTCAGTTATTTATGTATCTTATATATTATTATTTTTATTTTACCTTCCTCCCTAGACCTACATCATGCTTAAAACGAATACCCCAAGAAACTTTTTTAGATATAATGGTGCATTTTTTCAGAAGAAAAATAGTTCCCATTAAATTGCTGGCTCAATATTGCTCGCCAGGAAATATTCAACACCTAAATGGCACGAAAGGTCTTAAAATCGCCAAACTAATGCGGCTTAACATGAGGGACAAATGAGTTCAGACCCACCCACCCCCAACACCCCCTCTTAACAGCGGCGGTTGAGAGCTACTTGTTGAAATGGTCTTCTGGTTGAGTTGTCCGGTCACCTAGCAAACTACATACAAATAGTTATAACCAAGTGGTCCTGGAGTGGCGGCGTCTACGCCGTGGGACCACCTCCCGGAACTGCCGACCATGGATGGCTGCCGACCCTCCCGTCCTGGGACAAGATCACCGACAGTGGAGGACAGCAGGCTGCCGACCGTGGGGAGCAGTTTCCGGGAGCCAAACCGCCACAACTATCCCCTGCCCCCTCCCTGGGGGCACACGTCCTTGGAGCGGCTGCGGTCGCGCCGGGCAATTCTCACACCTCTCACACCACACACACAATACACAGTTTTTCCTACACCGAGAAATGACTCTCCGGCTGTCATTTCTCGAAGACTCCTTCTAGCTAAGACTCAGAATCTAGCCGGAGACATTGAGAGCAACCCAGGACCCACCAACAAATACACATGTCCAACTTGCTCAAAACCCATTACTTCGAGCCACCAAACAAAGGGTTCAGTTCTCTGCAACTCATGCGGGAACTGGACCCATTTCACGTGCACAACACTTGCCTCCATGAAACACTACACAAACACCTGGACATGTTCCTCATGCCCCTCCCTCTCCAATTCAAATCCCTCCCCTAAAGCTCGTCCACCTCTCCTCCCCAACCCCCATCCACTCACTCATAGACAACACGCAGCTGCAAGCACGACCTCCCGAAATCCATCTTTCTGAATCCTCCCTTCCTCGCGAGGACAGAGTCCACCTGGCCAGGCTGAGATGCGGACACCATCCAGCTCTTCTGAGCTATCAGAAGAGACTGGATGACTCCGTCGTCGACACCTGCCCGGGTTGTAACACAGCACCCCATACCATTAAACACATCATAGAAGACTGCATTTCACACAACCACTTATGCCAACAACACAATTTACACTCTTTGAGAGCTCTGTGGGAAAGCCCGACCGTGGCCATGGCCTTCCTTAAGGACTCGGGGCTGTTCGGCCAGGCAGCTTAGGGAACAACAACAACAACAACAACCAAAGTGTAGAAAGAGCTATAGGCAGCGTGTTAGTTACCAATAGACAGCAAAAGATATGGCTTTAAACAATTATAGAAAGAGCAATAAACAACAGAGGATAGTGACACAGTAAGAACAATGAATTAACAAGAATATTTGATACTATAGTACAATTTAAATAGTTCACATAGAAAATGTCAAAACAAATGAGAAAAAAAAATCATATGTATACAGAAAACTATAAAATAGAAATATGACAAAGAAGTGCCAGTCGGTAGCCAAATAATATAGATATAGTCTATTTTTTTCCCAGCTGATGGTAAATTGAATCCCTCAGTACTGTAGCTGTTGTATCAATACTTAATGGAAATATATGAAACTAATATGGCTGTGTGTCGTATTAATGCCAAGTTTTCATAATTAACAACATATTTCGCAACAAAGTTTACGTAATAGCTGAGTAACCAAGGTAGTAACATGGCAATTTACCCTCAGCTGGAACAAACTTGACTATAGTGATAAGACACCAGGAAGAATATAGTCCAATCATTTTAAGTAGGTCACGAATCCTAACTACCAACCTCTATAACAAACAAAAAACAGACTAGAGTAATTAAACTAATATTTTTAGTAATTGGGAAGAGTCAGCCAGGGAGAAAGTGTGGAGATTTACAGCCCATTTGCTCTGGCCCGTTTTGAGTTACAGAGGTTAGGAGTCACGATTTCTGGCCTACCTGTACTGAATGGACTATACTGTAGATTGTGAAAGACAGTAAAATCGTCAGATAATAGTATATTGTGCACAAATTAAGGGGGGATGGGCCGGTTTTCTGGACCACTTTCTCCCTCATGTTTAGCCCCATTAGTTTTTAGATGTTAAGATGTTTGCCCCATTAGTTAGTCGATTTTAAGACCTTTCGCCCCATTTCTTCGTCAATATTTAGACCTTTCGTGCTATTTAGGTGTCGATGTTTTCCCTGGCGAACGATAGTGAGCCTGTAATGTTGGAAGAACCGGCCTCTGGCCGGGAAATTTTTCTACCGAAAAATGTACAAATTACACCCTGTGCCTCTGTTTCACTTAGCAGTATAAATAGGAACCTGATATAAACGGACTGTTGTGAAGTCCCCTAATGGGTTGGCGGTCTGGTACTAGTGGAAAGGTATCGTCCAGGTCACCCCAGCTTTCGAATCCAGCGGTCTGGTACTAGTTGAAAGGGTACCGTCTAGGTCACCCAAACCTTCGAATCCAGATGCCGCCAATGTAAATATGAGGTTGAACAACAAGACTTATATTTAAACCTCAGTAAACACACACACACACACACACATGCACACTGCTGATGAATATACTGTACTCCATCCCTGAGGTGCTTCGTCTCGCTCAGACGTTAATGAGGACCTGTAATGTAAATCTCCGTGCCCCGGTGTATTCCAAGGGAAATTTTATGGTTTGTCTCAAGTCATGTCAAAGTTTTAAAATATGCGATAGACATCAAGAATGATGAAGCAAAACGATAATGATGGAGAGCAAGAATGATAGACATAGCCATAAAATATATAATGGTAGATAGCAAGAGAGATACACAACATAAACGATAGAAGAAGATTAACCCCTACTGTGCCATAGGATACAGTAATAAAAGTACCCCCCAGTCCCAAGCAATGTGGCCAAAATGGCAAGATAGAACAACCTTCCACCTCAAGAGATGAAGGAAGACTGGCTCCCCCAGCCTTCAGAGGGTCTTCTATAAGCTGAGAAGTGTTGCCATATCGAGAACAGTGCTCAAATGGTCGTGGTACCAGGTACAGCCTAATAAAGGCAGTTACAAGGAAATTACATTACTGATGGCTACTAGCCGTCGCTGGGACTGGGGAGTGACTTATCTACTGACGGCTAGTAGCCGTCGCTGGGATTGGACGGGTTAATAAACGCAGTTGCGCAGAATATACGATAGAATGATGAGAGCAGTGTTTGTCCTTATTGTGTTTGTCCTGTCTGCTGTCTGTCCTACTCTGCAAAGTGACTCTCAAAAAGATACAACTCACGCATGTTAGGACAAGCCCCGAAGCCTTATCTCCTCCTCCAGTTCTCTTCCTCACCCACTACTACTTCCTCTGTTCCTTTCCTTACTTTGAGGCATTAAGTGATCAACATTATTTTGGCACTATTTAACCCTTAATTAGCGGCGAGCAACATAAGTCGAGTTAAAAAAAGCTGGACTATGTGGCGGCGCTCGACATAGGTCGAGTGGCAATTTCAGCACGTAATGTGGCTGAGAGAGAGAGACAAGTGGTGGCAGGAGACTAGCGAGCGTATGACTGCTCCAGACCACCGCGGCGAACCTACTGACACAAATCTCAGCTCCCTCCTCCCTCTCTCACTCGCTACATACTCAATTATGTACCGAAAGTACCGAATTACCTGCTTTTTGCACTCGCGTTGCACGGTTATTGCAAGAAAACTATCCATCATACAAGGATCGTTATGGTGTCATTCGAAAGCTCTGTTTATGCCCTTTCAGGGATAGGTACTTGTTTTACGTTCTGGGTCTTATTTAGGCATGAAAATGATCACGTAAACAGCCCTATTTTGGCTAAAAACACCCCGCTGTGCGGTACATATAAATAAACCGCATAGGCCGCTCGTAAGGTGTTAAAAGGGTATCGTTCAGCGCACCCCAGCCTTCGAATCCAGCACTCGGATACTATATGGAAGGGTACCGTCCAGTTCATCCTAACCTTGGAATCCAGATGTCACCAATGTAAACATGTTGGTGATGCGAGGTCCTGACTAGCCTTCAGTGACAAAGCCCATGTTGTGTACTGAACAAGCTCTTTCCCATTGGTGTTCCGTCTTACTCAGATGTTAATGAGGATTGAGGACCTGTGATATAAATCTCTGTGGCTCAGCAGTATTGTAGGGGAAATTTGATTACTTGTCTCAACTTTCCTATAACCATGGCATGTCATGTTTAAGCGTATCAGTGAGGTGTCCCGTGGCACATAGGTTAGTGTGCTTGCTTCACAGCCAAGGGGATCGGGGTTCTATTCCCCTTCAGGAAGATACATTTGGGTAAGTCTCCTTGCATGCTGTGTCTCTGTTTCACCTAGCAGTATAAATAGCAACCTGGTATAAGTGGACTGTTGTGAAGGCCCATCGGGGACTGACTGGTACTAGTTGGAAGGGTATCGTTCAGATCACCTCAGCCTTTGAATCTAGAGGGTGCCAATATAAACGGAGGTGGCACGAGGTTCTGAATATCCTTCAGTTACCTAAGCCCATGGAGAGTACTAAACAAGCTCTATTTCCTTGGTGTTCGGTCTAGCTCAGGTCTTGTGATGTAAAACTCTGTGGCTCAGCAGTATTCCAGGGTAAATGTGATTGTTTGTCTCACTTATATTCATGTCATGTCATATCAGAGCAATAACATAAACTTTACGTAGTAGCAAGTTGCGGCAAACCACGACTCTCCCTCCTACAACAGTTCCTTTCCTCACCACCTATTATATAAGTTGTCCACGCCCTTGCTTCCAGACTTGCGAGCTGTCCTCTTTCTGGCCTGTCGTTCTTTCCTGTGTGAATGAGTCTATGTATGAGCAATAAACTTGTAATGAACAAAACAAGGACAGACAGCAGGAAGGATAAGCTACACAACATAAGCGAAAACTAAAGTAAAAAACAAACACATTTATGCAGTTGAATAGAATACATTCCTTGGCCCCCGCTACTGAAACAAAAATTCTGAAACCAAAATCTCAAAACGGACCACTCGTCACTTTTTACTCTTCTACTGTATGTCCTTCCTTCTTCCTTTCTACAGTTTTCTTCACTCTACTATTTGAGAACACTCCCTCTCCTCTGCCTATCCACCTCTCTACCTACCTACCTACACAACATTGAAGGGTGATGGACAATACAACAATAGTCATAGTAATAGACAATGAGAAAAGTAGATTGCACATTAAATTACCGGAATAGAATATAAACATAGACAAACCATATTTCCTTTATCCTATGACTTAGACCGTTTTAAACTTCGTGTGTCCAGGCATATTGACTCCAACGTTCCTTGAATTTGGCTGTCTGTCATTCTGTTGGCATTGGGGAGACACTCGTTACAGGTAGATCTGCCTTCGCGTCCCCTTCAATCATATACAAATAAGAAGGTATGCAGATGAATGTAACAGATTCCTCTAAACCCAAATTTCAGCTTCCCTATATTACAGAAAAACTGGAGTGATAGGCAACAACAACAATAGATGACTAGGTGTTTTCGGTAGAGTGCATACCTCCGTCTACGGTGGCATTGGATATGATTCGGATCGCCACCTAAATTGAATCGGATGTAGGGAAGAAGGGGTCTGCCTCGTATGGGTCAATAGTCCTCCTGCAGATTTCCATTTTTCTTATGTTCTTATGTTTCTTCCTTGGCCCATATCTTATTTGCCCACCAAATTTCGTGATAATCGGTTCATAACTTTGCGAGATATATTGTTTACAGACAAACAGGCAAACAGAAAATCAAACGAAGGCGAAAAACATAACCTTCGTCCAACTTCGTTGGCGAAGCATAATATAAACCAAAATAAACAACCGGAATAGCATAAAAACCAAGATAAACAACCGGAATAGCATAACAACCAAGATAAACAACCAGAATAGCATAAACACCAAGATAAACAACCGGAATAGCATAAAAACCAAGATAAACAACCGGAATAGCATAAAAACCAAGATAAACAACCAGAATAGCATAATATAAACCAAATAAACAACCGGAATAGCATAAAAACCAAGATAAACAACCAGTGTAGCATAAAAACCAAGATAAACAACCGGAATAGCATATAAACCAAGATAACCAACCGGAATAGTATATAAACCAAGATAACCAACCAGTGTAGCATAAAAACCAAGATAAAAAAACAGAATAGCATCATATAAACCAAATTAACAACCGGAATAGCATACAAACCAAAATAAACAACCAGCATAGCATTTTATACTCAAGATAAACAAACGCAGATAAATATAATAAAGCCCTCTGAACCCCACTCCTGCATCTGTTATCCTGACCTTTTATAAACTCTTACTCTTTTCTTTTTTTATTGCTCTCAACTCCGGGGCGGCCCTTTGAACTCTTCCACTCTTATGCTCGCTCTTGCTCTCTCTCTCTATCTATCTATCTCTCTCTGGTACCGGTCTCTTCGCCACCAAGTCCCTTTGCCAGCACTTGAGTTGTGTTGTGTCCGCTTTGAAGTCGGTTCGGGAGGGCTAAAGTGGCTATCACACAAAAAAAAATATTGTACACTTTCGATGACCGTATTTTACAGGTAACATTTCTGGGATCTTTGATATTGGTAACGACATTAAATAAAAGATACAGGGTGATTCACATGTACCATTACCCGCTCTAACCCTTTAATTAAGGATTCGATGACGCGTTATTCGTTATATTCTGGCCATCCCTAGACGATATTGCGCAGCTTAGGAAATATCTCTGCGAATCAAAGGGGAAAAGATTATCGAAATTTTCCTCTGACTTCCATAATCCCTCCCTAAGCTGAACAAAATCGTCTGATGATATCCAAAATAAAAGAAAGGAACACGTCATCGATTACTGAAGTTAGTAATTAGCCTCGAAATAGGATACATGTTGCACCTAATCCAACCCATGTATTTATTTTGGTGTCACGATGACTTGCCAGCGGCCTTGTAGTTTGGAATGCCCTGCGTAATAATCAGGTAGGGGCAGGTGAGAGTATGAGGGATAAGCTTAGTCCTTTGAGGTTTATGACGCGCTTTGATCATTTATTCTGGCTATCATTAGACGATTTTATACTGCTTAGGAAGGATATGTGGGAATTAAAAAGGTAAAGACAGTCTCAATTAACCCTCTGACTTACATACACCCTTCCGATTCTAACTAATATCGTCTAATAATAGCCAGAATAAACTGTCAAAACGCGTCATAATCCTCAAGGGGTTAATATATAGTTCTTTCTCCTCAATGGAAACCTCAATAGATGTTGTCCCAGGCGCAACATGTTAATATTTCTGAACAATACTTTGGTATGATACTCCTGTTCTTCACCCCTTTGATGATAGCCACAAATAAACTGTCACAAAGCATCATAATCCTCAAATTGTTCCTCAACTTTGACATAAGCTGCCAAAACGGAGTTGCCGATTAAAGTTGAGGGGAAAAGCGCTAATGTGATGCCAGCTGTAAGGGGAGGTAGTTGGTGTTTCTGGACCCCTTTATCCCTCATGCTTAGCCCCATTAGTTATTAGATTATAAGACGTTCGCTCCATTAGTTTGTTGATTTTAAGACCTTTCGCCATATTTCATTGTCAATATTAAGACCTTTCGTGCCATTTAGTACTCAATGTTTTTCCTGGCGAGCAATAACGAGCCCTTATTTTAGTAGGAACCGGCTGGGGCATTTTTCTACCGATTTTTTTTACAAATCTATTATAAAGTGGGGTCTTGGGGGATGTATTTTAAGCTTGATAGAGGTCTAGGGAACACACTAAAAATACACTGTCTAAATAACGATCAAAATAAAATATAATAAACCCCCCTTAAGGTGAGATTTCCACTTGAGGGATTGTTTTCTGGATCGCTTTCTCCCTCATGTTTAGCCCCATTGCTTTTGAGATTTTAAGACTTTCGCCCCATTAGTTTGATGATCTTAAGAACTTTCGCCCCATTTCTGTCAATTTTAAGACCTTTCGTGCCAATTAGGTGTCGATTTTTTCCTGGCGAGCGATAGCGAGCCTGTAATGTAAAAGGAACCGGCCTTTGGCCGGGACATTTTTCTACCGAAAAATTTACAAATTTATCTTGAAAGGGGTTCTAGGGGGTGTAATCGTAAGCTTGATGGATATATAGGGAACAAACTAAAAACCTCCCCTTAAACCGGCGTCACCAAAGTTTTATCGGCAACATGTATTGGGGACTGGAATCCACTACAAGTTAGTAAAATAGGAAAGAAGAGTAATTGCACAGAGGAAGAACAAGCGGAGAAGTGAGAAGTACAGTAGAAGACTGACAGTTCTCGGGCTCAACCAAGTTGCTTCATTGTTTGGGGAGACAGACAATCAAATTTACCCTGGAATACTGCTGAGCCACAGGGATATACATCACAGGTCCTCATTAACGTCTGAGTGACACGGAACACCAATGGGATACAGCATGTTCAGTACACTCCATGGGCTTTGTCACTGAAGGCTATATAGTCCGTTCATTCTAGGTTGGGCAGAAATCCTAACCTCTAACCTCTGTAACTCAAAAAGGGCTAGAGCACATAAGCTGTCAATGTCCACACATATTCCCTAGCCAAGTGTTCCTATTTGGTAGAAATGTTAGTTCGATTACTCTAGTCCTGTTTGAGTTATTTCGATTACTCTAGTCCTGTTTGAGTTATGAGAGGTTAGGGGTTTCGATTACTCTAGTCCTGTTTGAGTTATGAGAGGTTAGGGGTTACGATTACTCTAGTCCTGTGTGAGTTATGAGAGGTTAGGGGTTTCGATTACTCTAGTCCTGTGTGAGTTATGAGAGGTTAGGGGTTACGATTACTCTAGTCCTGTGTGAGTTATGAGAGGTTAGGGGTTTCGATTACTCTAGTCCTGTGTGAGTTATGAGAGGTTAGGGGTTTCGATTACTCTAGTCCTGTTTGAGTTATGAGAGGTTAGGGGTTTCGATTACTCTAGTCCTGTTTGAGTTATGAGAGGTTAGGGGTTTCGATTACTCTAGTCCTGTGTGAGTTATGAGAGGTTAGGGGTTTCGATTACTCTAGTCCTGTTTGAGTTATGAGAGGTTAGGGGTTTCGATTACTCTAGTCCTGTTTGAGTTATGAGAGGTTAGGGGTTTTCGATTACTCTAGTCCTGTGTGAGTTATGAGAGGTTAGGGGTTTCGATTACTCTAGTCCTGTTTGAGTTATGAGAGGTTAGGGGTTTCGATTACTCTAGTACTGTTTGAGTTATGAGAGGTTAGGGGTTTCGATTACTCTAGTCCTGTGTGAGTTATGAGAGGTTAGGGGTTTCGATTACTCTAGTCCTGTTTGAGTTATGAGAGGTTAGGGGTTTCGATTACTCTAGTACTGTTTGAGTTATGAGAGGTTAGGGGTTTCGAATACTCTAGTCCTGTTTGAGTTATGAGAGGTTAGGGGTTTCGATTACTCTAGTCCTGTTTGAGTTATGAGAGGTTAGGGGTTTCGATTACTCTAGTCCTGTGTGAGTTATGAGAGGTTAGGGGTTTCGATTACTCTAGTCCTGTTTGAGTTATGAGAGGTTAGGGGTTTCGATTACTCTAGTCCTGTGTGAGTTATGAGAGGTTAGGGGTTTCGATTACTCTAGTCCTGTGTGAGTTATGAGAGGTTAGGGGTTTCGATTACTCTAGTCCTGTGTGAGTTATGAGAGGTTAGGGGTTTCGATTACTCTAGTCCTGTGTGAGTTATGAGAGGTTAGGGGTTTCGATTTCTGACCAACCTAGAATGAACGGACTATAGTCAGGACCTCGCACCACCTAGAGGCCCATCATAAGTTAAATAAAATTGTCTAACGATAGCCACAATATTATATAAAATAACGCCATCCTACTGAAATGGTTAAGGGGGCCCACCTCGCTTTTTTTCTCTGTCTCTCCCTAGTCTCTCTTTGGCTTGTATCCATTCGGCCTCATTCAGCCTACTGTTTTAAGACGTTTACCCCCTTCCAGGTGTCAATATTTTCATGGCGAGCGGTAGCGAGCCAGCATATATATTTTTTTGTTTTGAAAGCAAGCTAAATTTGTAAATTTTTCGATGGAAAAATGTCTCCGGCGAAGCCGGATTTCTCCATACAATGCTGGCTCGCTATCGCTCGCCACGAAGAAATGTACACCTGGATGGGGTTAAACGTCTTAATACAGTTAGCTGAATGGGGCCGAATGGATACAAGCCAGGGAAAGAGAGAAAAGGATAGAAAGATAAAAAAAAAAGCCAGTAAGGTTACGTTACACCACGGCACAGCAAGCTACCGGAACAGTATATTTATGTTCACCAGCCAGAAATGTCAATCACTTAGCAACTAATTGTGTCTCCAAACTTAATGTGATGTGGTTAGTTTTTCTGCCCTCTCTTCTCCCTCATGCTTAGCCCTACTAGTTTGTTTTAAATTGTTAAGACATTCGGCCCATTAGTTTGGCGATTTCATGACCTTTCACCCTATGTCTTTGTCAGTATTAAGACGTTTCGTAACATTTAAATTTTAGGAGGAACCGGCCTTTGGTCAGGCCGAGTAATCCAAATGGGGGCAAGGCAATATACTATGGGCAAAACAAAGAAGACTATAGCTTAAGTTGGATGCGAGTACGTTGTTGTTGTTATTGATGTTGTTGTTGTTGAAGGGCGGGGGGGGGGGGGGGCATACCCATATACCCTGTCACAGTGTGGTCCAAGCCTCAGCGGCGTCACAGAACACAGGAGGCCCACACGTTGAGGACCCAAGAGCAACACTCCCAGATCATGACAGATAGAATGGGGAGGTGAAACTATGAACAATGACACCTGGCAGCAGATGACCACTGGGGCCTTTTAAAGCCCCCCCCCCCCCCCCCTCAATTAAAAAATAAAATAAAATAAAAAATTGCGCCGGACACCGGGAACGCCTGCACTCGACCGCGGACCAACAGCAACCCAGGTGACTATAGGTTAACTTACGATGGATGTGAGATAAATGTTAGCGAAAGAACTTATAAGCGAAGAGAGAGTAACCCTAGCTCCTTCTTCCCTCTCCTCCCCCCCCCCCCTCCCTCCTCCGCCTCTCTTACTCTTTCTTACGATCCCCTGTGAGCTAGATCCTTTCTCTCATGTTTGCTCTCCTACTTTTCTCTTATTTGATCGTTTCATGTCTAGTTTTTCCCCTCCCTCGCGCTCGCTCTCGCTCTCTCTCTCTCTTTCTTGTCTTGTTTTTTTTTTCTCGCTCTCTCCCTCTCTCTCTCTCTCTCTCTCTCTCTTGCTCCCACTCACTGAATTCCTTGGCGTTTTTTTTCTTTTTCCTTGAGATTATATTTAAGTCTGAAATTCCTGGACTTGTTTTGGATAAAGGCGGATACACACACACGAACATATCTCCCTTTAACTCTTACCCGGCAATTTTAATCCAGCCGCTAATCATAACCCTGAATTATATAAACCTTCCCAAGAACAAGATAATTTACCTTTCTTCTATTCGCCGATAAAAGACCAATATAATAGCTAAAATATGCGTTGCCGGATTTTTTTTTTTTTTTGCTGAAGCATCTCTCCTGCACATCTTTATTTAAGGGGAGACGATCGTTTTTCTGGTCCCCTTTCTCCCTCGTGTTTAGTCCAATTAGTTTTGAGATTTTTAGACGTTCGGCCCATTAGTTTGGCGATTTTAAGACCTTTCGTCCCAATTCGTTATACAGTTTAAGACCTATCGTGCCATTTATATAGGTGTCGAATTGTTCCTGGCAAGCGATAGCGAGCCTGTAATTGTAAGAGGAATCGGCCTTCGGCCGGGATATTTTTCTACCGAAAAATGTACAAATTTATCTTGGGGGGGGGGGGGGGGGGGTAGTCTAGGGGATGTTTTTCTAAGTTTGAGGGATGTCTATCGAGGAAACTAAGAATTTATGAATGAATTAATTTATAGGCCAAAAAAGCAGTCAGTGTCCCCTTAATATTTCAATTTATGCGTGTCTTTGTTGTAGCCGATGCCCGCTCCTCCCTTATATCCCCCCCTCCCCGACACCCTCCCCCTCCCCCTTCCCCCAAGACCCCCCTTTCGACTAGATTTATTTTGCTGCGTTGGTCCCGTTGGTAATTTATCGCCGTTATCAGGTTATTGTCAAGTCGTTGTGTGTTCCTTGATTGAGAAATCTGTTACGGTCGCTTGTTCGAGGATGATGTTGATTTGGATGATGTTGTTGTTGTTGTTGTTGTTGTTCCCCAAACTGCCTGGCCGAACAGCCCCAAGGCCCCGAGCAAGGCCAAGGCCATAACTGAGCGCCCCCACAGAACCCTCCCTGTCGACCACAATAAAGCCTGGGTGACCGAAGCCACTCCATGACGGGAAGCTGAGGAGGGTGCAGAAACGCCCGGGAAACCAAAGCCCCACCCAGGGCCCTGTGCCCCTCAGCAATTATGAAGAGAAAGTTGAGGGGCAAAGGAAAAATGTGACGCTTTGGCTTCCAATCTTGGTAGATTGGGAGGTCAATCCACGGAAGAGACGCCGTCACTTGAGATCTAGAAAATATATAAGTAAAAGGAACAGTCAGAGTAAGCTACAGTATGGTTATGGCAGAGATCGCTCAGTTCTCACTCTGATAGACCAGTCCATCACCACATGACTAGAACCCAATCCTTTCAGCATCAGCTAGGAAAGGCCCTAGAAAGCCGCCTTTGGCGGGAGAATAGCTCCCCTATTTCAACCCCTTTCGGGGTTGGGCACCCGCCCTGATTTGGATGTTGTTGTTGTTGATGGTGATGTTCGTATTTGGACTTTTTTTTATTGCTGGTTATGTTTTTGTTGTTGTTGCTGTTGTTCTTGTTCGTAGTTGCATTGGCTGTGTGTATTGCTGGTTCTTTTGTTGTTGTTGTTGTTGATGATGGTGATGTTCGTATTTGGACTGCCTGTTTATATATACAGGGTGATTCAGTAACCCTTTTCATAAATTTAATGGCAAATTCGGGAGATAAAAATAAGACAAATTTACTCTATGACCCTTAGGGTGAGTCTTTGATATGATGGAGATATTACACCTTTAAAGTTATCGATAGATACAAAAGAAAAAAATCTAAGGAGTGAGAATGAAAATGTCGTTGCTAACTGGCAGGGTAGCGTAACCAAGACTTGGTATCAAAATGGCTGCATACGGTAGCTGGATGCAGTTCGTTTCCCAATTTACAAAGCCATTAATTTATTTATGATAAAATAATAAAAACCAACATAATGAGAAGCTTTAAAGCACCACATGAAAAAATTACTGTACAAACCATCAACAGCACCAATCAATAATAATAACCATAAATTTCACAATACTGTATAAATAATTAATGATAACATGCTAATGACATAACTTGACTTAATAATAATAATAATAATAATAATGATAATAATACAACTACGACTATTTCTACTACTACTACAGCTACGATGAAATAAAGTATTAATTATGATGATGGTGATAAAATGCTAATGTTCTTTTGAGCATTGAGACAACTGCTACCATATGCAACCATTTACATACCACGTGTAAGCAAAGAAACAATCTTTAGATTCATGTACAGATTGATTCCAGATTCATTAAGACGAGCGGAGTATCAAAGCTCAAAGTCGGCAGGAAGATCCCTCCTCCTCCACTTACCCATCTTCCACCACTTACTCCTCCTCCTCTTCCTCTTACTTATCCTCCGCCGCCTGCTTCTCCCCATGCTACTACTACTACTAATACAATGATTATTAATAATAATGATGATGATAATACAAATACAGTAGTAATGTACCTTTGTAAATTGCGAAACGAACTGCATCCAGCTACCGTATGCAGCCATTTTGATACCAAGTCTTGGTTACGCTACCCTGCCAGTTAGCAACGACATTTTCATTCTCACTCCTTAGATTTTTTTCTTTTCTATCTATCGATAACTTTAAAGATGTAATATCTCCATCATATCAAAGACTCACCCTAAGGGTCATAGAGTAAATTAGTCTTATTTTTGTCTCCCGAATTTGCCATTAAATTTATGAAAAGGGTTACTGAATCACCCTGTATATATGCTGGTTATGTTGTTGTTGTTGTTGTTGTTGTTGTTGTTTCTGTTGTTGTTGTTCGTAGTTGTTTTTCATAGTTGCTATTGGCTGTGTGTATTTCAGTTTGATTGTTATTATTGTTGTTGTTTTTCAAAGTTGGATTATATATTTTATTTTAAACCCTTTCAGTACCGGTTACGTCTTTTTTATTTTTGTTCAGCTATATTTAGAAGAGTTTATGAACATTGGGAGGGATGTGTAGTAGCTATAAGGATCAATTGAGATAGTCTGTAGCCATTTAATTGGTAGACTCCGTTGTTAAGCTGAAGAATATCGTGTAATAGGAGTCAAAATATAATGAAAATATACACAAAGTACCGTATGTATTTGTGTATATTAATATACACAAAGTACCGTATGTATTTGTGTATATTAATATTTGATAGTGACAGATAACTTGACCGTAAAGGCGATAGTAGGGTTGAATGGTGGCTGATAACTACCGCGTTTGATGGAGAACCAATAATGGTTTGGTGGTTTCCACAGGTACGTGGCACGGTAGCCTTGTCCGTTTCCTAATAATTCAGGTGTGACTTTAACCTCATGACACAGGGACAAGTGGCTTGATTCTCCACTTTTGGTAATGTACAATATTACCGAAAATTTGGGGACGGTGTGAAACAAGCTGTGCCAAAATATCATACTGATCCAACTGTTTGTTAATAAGTTATTCCCGAAACACGATGTAACACGGCCTCTGAAACCCATAGTAGATAACATATTCATTATATATTCTAACTATAAATAGATAATTTTAAAAGTTATTACACACACACACACCACACACACACAAACACACACGGGCCGGGTTAACCGAGTGGTCTAGGGCGCTGTGCGCTGACCGCGAGGTCGAGGGTTCGAATCCCCAAGAATCCTAAAGGTTTGTTCAGCTATCCCAATGAAGAGGATTGTATAGTGGTCCCTTCCTAGCCAAGCTTCTCAACTATCAGCCTGTGTTAGCCTACACATACTTCTCACCAGAGCATCTGCGTATGTACATACAATGGTGGGAACTTGGTACTTCACGGTCGCCAAAGGTCGCTTGTAACCTCGTAGTTAAGATAGAATAAGCATTGTACTGTACCTAGGTAAATTAAGAAAAGATTTTCAGCCTCTCGGCTGTAAGTGAACAATAAACCGACAATTATTATAATTATTATTTTTATCACTATTATACACACACACACACACACACACACACACACACACACACACACACACACACACACTATTATAACAACCCACTTCTCTCTTCTTGGAATATTGCAGTAACTCTTCGACAATAACATGCATTGTTTACCACTGAATAGGCTGATGATTTTTCCTTGAATTCATAAATATTTTCGAAACTGTTGGACTTGTTTTTATCCAATTCTCCTTCCAAATACATCAATCAAGTCGTCTGCATTGTTGCAACGAAAGATAAATGTATATTTTGTTTTTTATTGCATAAGTAGTTACCGGTAGGTCATTATGTAGCCTATACAATAACGCGTTTCTTCCCCTGACTTTGGATATCATTAGAATAGTTTAATCAGTTTATGAAGGAATTTTGCCTGCCAAAGAGTTAATCGAGATACTTTGTATCCATTTTATTTCTTGAAATCTTTCCTAAAATGCAAACACTCGTCTAATAATGACCAGAAATATTGAAGGAACACGACCTCGTATCTTGATGGGATTAGTAAATGGACGAGATACGAAACAAACATATCATAATTTATCTTTACCAACCCTTAGAAGATAATTATGATGAGGCATGTCTTTTCTGTTTTCTGGTTTTTATTGTACGATTTTTTTTTTTTTCAGATTAGGCAGGGTATATGAGAGTCAGACGGTTAATTGAGATATAGGCTTAACATTCTCACAGATCCTTCCTAATTTATATAAAATCATCTAATGAGAGCCAGAATAAATAGTCAAAATGCGTCATGATCTTGAAAGGGTTAAGAAATGCGCTCAGCAAAACTGAAAATACTCACTTTTTATTTCCCGCTAGTTAACTAACGGGACACTCGTGAGCTCCAAAACGACACACCCATTTGAATCTTTGAATTTTCGAAACCTTTTAACCCTTTGAAGATTATGACGAATGTTGACAGTTAATACTGGCTATCATTAGGCGATTTTAAACAGCTTGGGAATGATCTGTTGGAAATAGAAGGTTAATTACAATCTCAATTAATACTCTGACTTCCACATAACCTTCCTAATCTGAATAAAAATCGTGTAATAATAGCCATAAAACAGACAAGAACTGCATTATCGTATCTTGGTAGGGTTAAAGTACTGAAGGAATAATGGATATAAGAAGGTAATGTATAGCATTGTATTGTTTGTGTTCGAATATAATATAATTGGGTGGGTAGTTATCACTATAAACATACTATAAACATACTATTAACATACTATAAACATACTATAAACATACTACTACATTTAATCACTTCTACTGATACCCGTTAATGAGGCATCTTGATATGATTTTAATGGTCTTGCTAAATCCCACGTATTAATTAACGACTACAAATTAACAACTAATGATAACGACTCGGTAGCTTTACCTGCCAAATTAACAACTAATGATAACGACTCGGTAGCTTTACCTGCCAAATTAACAACTAATGATAACGACTCGGTAGCTTTACCTGCCTAATTAACAACTAATGATAACGACTCGGTAGCTTTACCTGCCTAATTAACAACTAATGATAACGACTCGGTAGCTTTACCTGCCTAATTAACAACTAATGATAACGACTCGGTAGCTTTACCTGCCTAATTAACAACTAATGATAATGACTCGGTAGCTTTACCTGCCTAATTAACAACTAATGATAACGACTCGGTAGCTTTACCTGCCTAATTAACAACTAATGATAACGACTCGGTAGCTTTACCTGCCTAATTAACAACTAATGATAACGACTCGGTAGCTTTACCTGCCTAATTAACAACTAATGATAACGACTCGGTAGCTTTACCTGCCTAATTAACAACTAATGATAACGACTCGGTAGCTTTACCTGCCTAATTAACAACTAATGATAACGACTCGGTAGCTTTACCTGCCTAATTAATAACTAATGATAACGACTCAGTAGCTTTACCTGCCTAATTAACAACTAATGATAACGACTCGGTAGCTTTACCTGCCTAATTAACAACTAATGATAACGACTCGGTAGCTTTACCTGCCTAATTAACAACTAATGATAACGACTCGGTAGCTTTACCTGCCTAATTAACAACTAATGATAATGACTCGGTAGCTTTACCTGCCTAATTAACATAAACTTTTCCGGACAAATGATTTATTGATCTTTTAATGTGATGACCCATTTACTGTTAAGGGGAGGTTTTTAGTTAGTTCGCTAGACTTCCATCAAGCTTAACATTACAGCCCCTAGACCCCCCTTTCAAGATAAATTTGTACATTTTTCGGTAGAAAAGTTTCCCGGCCGAAGGCCGGTTCCTCTTAAATTACAGGCTCGCTATCGCTCGCCAGGAAAAAATCGACACCTAAATGGCACTAAAAGTCTTAAAATTGACAGAAATGGAGCGAAAGTTCTTAGAATCGCCAAACTAATGGGGCGAACGTCTTATAATATCAAAAGCAATGGGGCTAACCATGAGGGAGAAAGGAGTCAAGAAAAAAATCCCTCAAGTGGAAATCTCCCCTTAATGGCTATCTACAGATTCCTTTGATCATTTTGATTTGTCGGAATCAAAGGATAATTGTATTATCTATGCTGCCTATATTTTAAATAGAAGCGATTTACTAGAACAAAATTGAACATACTATAATATATTAATTATGAAGAGTCTAGATCTCCTGAACTCCAACCGCTCATAGCCCATACTGGACATGCTCAATGGAGCTAATATATTTACAATTTGGGAAGAGCGAAACAGTAAATATGTGCGAATATACAGCCCGTTTGCTCGAGCCCTCCCTGAGTTGCAAGCGGCTAGGGGTCACACTCCCTAGACTTGAGCATAGGGAATAAATGTGTATATAACCTGAATGGACATTGACAGGACTAAATACATCAGAATAGCAGTATGAAAGGGAACAACATATTTATGAAGAATGCACAAAGACCTTTCCCAAACATTCTTATATGATGATGATAATAGTGACGTACCTGGCATAGCGGGCCGCCACACTGTCCACCCAGGTTGATGATGCTGTGATGGCGGTGTCTGGTATCTCTCCGCTCTCCAGTCCCAGCCCTCCAGTACACCCCCCTGTGGGTAGATTAACGTAGATTTAGTTGAGGTAGAGGGGTAGGGTTTGTAGATGTAGTGTGAGAAAAAATTTAAAGCTAGAAACAGAGAAAATAAGTCGATAAGTAACTAAGTTAATGATGGCGGTGTCTGGCATCTCCCCGCTCTACAATCCCAGCCCTCCAGTTCACCCCCCTGCAGGTAGAAGGACATATATTTAGTTGTGGAATATGTGTTAATAGAAGTAGGTTATAAATGTTTTGGTTTAAAGAATATAGGATTAGAATAAATAAAAATATAAAAAAATGGTAACTATATCAATTATGGTGGTGTCTGGTCTCTACTCCAAGCATCCCAGTACACCCCTCTGTGGCTAGATTTTCTGGACTCCTTTTTTCCTCATGCTTAGCCCCATTCGTTTTGGGATTTTAAGACGTTTACCCCCGTAGTTTGGTGATTTCAAGACCTTTCACCCCATTTCTTTCAATTTTAAAACCTGTTGTGCCATTTAGGTGTAATTTAGGAGGAACCGGCCTTCGGCCATGATATTTTTCTATCAAACAATGTAAATATTTAACTCTAAGGGGGTTTGGGAGGTACCTTTTAAGCTTGATGGAGGTCTTGGGAGGAAACTAAAGAAAATAATAAACAAATATATAAATAAATAAATAAATACAAATCACCCCATAGCCTAATTGAGGTAGAAGTGTGGAATATGATTCAGGTAAGCTATATATAGTATAGTAGAGGTATGGTAGACAGAGGTAAAGTAGAGTAGTCAGCAATTATAACAATAGAGGATGCTGTGATGGCGGTACGCTCGGATACCATAGTCTGTAGCCCACTTATCAGAATTTGTGGACCCCCTATGCTTTTGTTTATGGAATTATAACTATATGGATTGATTTTTGGATAGAACTCTCTTTTCAATAAATATTATATATAATTTTATAGTTGATATTATATAACATTATAATTATACAGTATATATGTATATATATGCGTGTGTCAGGATTAGTGTTTTACAATTACATTACTGCCTGTGCATAATGCAGTAACAGCGGTGTCATATGAGCGCTTTGTCCGGCAATTTTCGATGAGGAAGTTTTTATCTCATATTAGTGTTTTGGTATTTTATCTCATATTAGTGTTTGGTATTTTGGCATTTGATTCGATAACTAGACTGACATAATATACAATTTTACATAAGAATATACCAGACGACAATTGCTTGAAAAAATGGTTGGAGAAAGCACTCGTGTGACATCGGCTTTATGAATGAAATAAGTATATCCCGTCTCTTGAGGCTCACTTCCCCCTCTTCCTTGAACGTAAATAAGAATAAGAAAGACTTGCTAACACTTGAAAGGCTAAGTGACGCGAACACTTTCCGGCGATATTTGTTGGCAATTGTTGCCAACATTTAGGGACTCTTCTGCAATTGTAACGGCAACTAGACTGAAAGTAGAATAATTTAGGTGCTCAACATAATATCAAACTTTAATTTAGTGGTAGGCAGACCTGATTTGTCGAAGTAAAACATGATTTATTTATAATACAATAAACAATAATACAAATAATATTACAAATAATACTAATACTAGATTGATTGATTGTTTATGTATACCCACACATGGGCTAATAAGTTACAGTAATTATTCGACACAGCAAAATAATGTAATTTAAGAATTAACATGAGAGGAAATATCAAAAGGAAGTTGTAAGGCGAACATAATGAGGTACAGTACATGATTCTTCCAATCAGAAGATGCAGAACTTCGCACAATTTGCCACCTCTTAAAGACTAATGATAATAATAATAATAATAATAATAATAATAATAATAACAATGATAATAATACATAAATATAATAATTACATAAACAAACAAAATGCCGGAAAACTGGCTCGTCTGCCTCGACTGAAAACATCTACTCGCTTTCCGTTTTAGGCAGAGAGGTAGATTTAATAGCGGCTGAGTGGACGGTGACAGTAAGTGGGGTAGATATGAGAGAGAGAGAGAGAGAGAGAGTATATAAATGATTAGTGAGGAGTAGAGGGACGAACCATGCTAAAATAGAAGAAGAGGAGGAGTACAAAGGAGTACAAAGGAAATCAAGCAACAACAGATCTAGTGACCCTTCTAGGCTGCTTGTCCTCCAAAACACTGAGGATCAAGTGTCCAAACAGTGGTTTAGAGTGGGTAAGGGAACATCGGAAAGGGAACTACTGCCCTGCCACTAACGTGGCAGGACTAGGAAGTTAGTAGGGGACATATGGGTTAGTAACTGAGGGGAGGATAAAATAAAGTTATTCATTTACAAACGCAGTCAGTCGCGGGTTTGATGCGAGATATTTGTCTAGGCGGAATTTAAATGAATCAACGGTGCTGCAGTCTATAACGTCTCGGGGAAGCCCATTCCACAAGTTGACAACTCGATTGAAGAAGAAATTCTTAGATTCGTGTGAGTTAAAAGATTTACCAATAATTTTGCAACCGTTTCCCCGCGTGTAATTAGATTGGTCGATAGTGAAGTACTTACTACAGTTCATATTGTCGATGCCTTTGATGATTTTGAACACTTGAATTAAGTCACCTCTTAATCTGCGCTGGGTTAAAGGAAATAGATTTAATTCTCTAAGACGCTCTTCGTATGGTTTGTTCTTTAGGCTAGGTATCATTTTGGTAACTCTACGTTGAACTCGTTCTAGCTTGTTTATGTCTTTTTGGTAATAAGGGCACCAGCATTGAACGCAGTATTCCAGAAGAGGGCGGACTAAGGAATTGTAAAGGGTTAGGATTACGTCTTTGGATTTATGCTCAAATGATCTGCCTATAAAGCCAATTATTTTGTTTGCCTTCTTAACAACTTCTGAACATTGTTGACTCAGTTTTAGGTTACTCGATATTGTTACTCCCAGATCGGTTTCTCTGTTTACATTCTTAAGCTGAGTGCCATTCATCGAATAGTTTGCTTTCTCATTTAGGTATCCGATATGTAGTACTTTACATTTATCCGCATTGAAACTCATTTGCCAAATTTGGGCCCAATGTGACAATTTATCTAGATTGTGTTGCATATCGTCAACTTGATCTTTTGAGAGTACGCTATTTGCAATTTTTGTATCGTCAGCAAATTTTGAGATTGTACAGGTGAGACCCTCATCTATGTCGTTGATGTAAATTAGAAAGAGAATTGGTCCTAGTACCGATCCCTGGGGTACCCCGCTACTTACATTGGTCCATTTAGATGCCTTACCGTTTATGACTACTCTTTGCTTTCTGTCGCTGAGCCAATTTTCTATCCATTTCAACACACCGTCTTGTATTCCATGCGCTTTTAGTTTTAGCAGTAAACGTTTGTGGGGAACTTTGTCAAAGGCCTTTTGAAAATCAAGGTATATAATATCTACAGCTTTACTCTCATCGTAGAGGTTGAGGATATCGTGGAAGAAGTCTAAGAGGTTTGTTAAACAGGAACGTTTTTTACGAAAGCCGTGTTGAGTATCTTTAAGTATGTTATTTTCCTCTAAGTGATTTACGAGTCTGTCTCTTATGACCGTTTCTAGCATTTTACATACAACTGAGGTTAAGCTAATTGGACGATAGTTACTGGGTAGGGATTTGCTGCCTTTTTTGAATATCGGTGTTACGTTGGCTATCTTCCACTGATCAGGCATAGTTCCAGACTGCAAGGATGTATTGAATAGTAATGTCAGTGGTTTGGAGAGCTCATCCTTAGCTTCCTTTAGAACTCTAGGCGAGATTGTATCAGGTCCAGGCGTTTTATTTACCTTGAGTTTATCTAAACAATTCAATACTTCTCTCTCTGTAACGGTGATATTGCTTAGAACATCTGAATTATCAATCTGAATCGGCGATGGTGTAGGGATATCACTGAGGTCTTCTGTTGTAAAAACTGATGCAAAGAAGGTATTGAGGGCATTACTCATTTGTACTTCGTCTTTGGTGTATTCTCCATTTTCATCGACTAACGGTCCAACAGTTGAAGTAACTACTTTTTTCTTTGTGATATAACTATAGAATTCTTTCGGGTTTGTTTTACTTTGATTCGCAATATGTAACTCTAGGGTCTTTTTACTTTGCTTAATTAACTTTTTGGCTTTGCGTCGTAGCTCTACAAATTTCACCCGTTCTTCGTCATTTTGTGAGGATTTTAATCTATCATTAGCACATTTTTTAGCAAGCAGGCAGTTTGAAATATCTTTATTCCACCATTTGGGCTTATTATTATGGCCTGGACGCCGTATTTTCGATGGTATGCAGTCTTGCACTGCTTGTAGGTAAGTCAGTTTCTTTAAACATAGCTCTAAGTTTATGAAAGTTTGCTTTCTTGAAATTAGGGACTTTTTCGATGATACTATTTGGTTCGTTACTAGTAAAGTTTAAAGTGAAAGTTATCGTACGATGGTCGCTGTTACTGAATTCATCACCAACATTCAAATTCTCTATTAATTCTTCTTTTGTTGCAAGTACAATGTCAAGAACGTTATTACCACGGGTCGGTGTTCGAACAAATTGATAAAGCGAACTCTCTTGCAAGTTCGTATACAAGTCATGTCCGGAGTGTGAAGTAAGAGTATCGCCCCACTTGGTCACAGGTAAATTAAAGTCGCCAAAAAATACGGTATCTTGTGAGTTACTTACATCTGCAATTTGTTCATAAATTTCTCGGTCAGTTTGCACTGATTGAGCTGGAGGTCTGTATATTAATGCAAGTATTATTTTTGTACCTTTATTATTCTTTATTAGCACAAAAGATGTGTCGACGTTCACAATTTGAGGTTTTGACAAGAGGGTCGGGTTAAGACTTTCTTTGATATAAAATATGAGGAGGAGGAGGAGGGAGGAGGAGATGGTGAAGAAGAAGAAGAAGAAGAAATGAAAAGAGGAAGAACAAATAATAGAAGCCAAACAGAGACAAAGATACACGAATAAATGAAAAACACATTAATTACAAGTAGAAGAAAACGATTAAGTGATGTTATTTATGATGAAAACTAATCAGAAGAAACAAGTCAAAGAGGAGGAGAAGGAGGAAGAAGGAACGGAACCAAATGAAAATGAAAAAAGACGAAGCAGCCAAAAGAGTGAAAGAGGAGGAGGAGAAAAGGAAGAAAAGAGGGCTAAGTAGCAGCAGAAGAGGGCCGTAATGAGAGGGAGCGAGAGCGGGATGGAGAGGTAAGGAGGTCTATAAAAGCCCCCCCCATCTCCTTCCTTTCCATTTAGCAACACTGAGTAGGAGAGAGAGAGAGTTACACAGAGTTACACATAGTTACACAGATACTCAGACCACACAGACCTTGCGGTCCCAACTAGGTGGTCCGGCCTTAATACTAGTAGACAGTAGACAGGGACAGTTTTTAGTGGAAGAAAAGGACAGTAAAGTAGTAGGCTCTCTCCCCACCCTCCGCTCCCTCCGGCTAATCGCCGTACCGGAAGATAGGATGAAGTGTAACCTTATGGGTCAGGAAATGCCCACAAGAATTTTTGTATATAGTATAGGTAGAAATGAGTTTGAAAGGGAAATTACACATGCTTATTGATTAATTCATATCAATCAAATCTTCATCAGATGATCGTCCAGTCTTTTCTTCAACGTATCAATTGAATTACTGTCGACCACCTCTCTTGGTGAACTATTCCACTCTTTAACCACATTGGATGTGAAGACATACATCTAAGGATGCCTTTTTTCTAATTAATTTCATTCCATTACCTCGGGTTGCAGCACTGTTATTAATCGTGAATAGTGCACTGGAATCTACTCTGTCAGAGAGAGAGAGAGAGAGAGAGAGAGAGAGAGAGAGAGAGAGAGAGAGAGAGAGAGAAAGAGAGAGAGAGAAAAGTAAAGTGAATGGAGGAGAGGACAAAAGAGCGCAGTACTGGTCAAAAGAACGGAAACGGGAGAATGGAGGAGTGTGATACAAGACAGCGTGAACCCTAACCTCTGTGACTCGCAAAGGGCTAGAGCAAATGAGCTGCAAATTACTACACCTATTCCCTGGCTTACCCTTCCCAAATGGTACAAAATATTCGCCCGATTACACTAGTCGTTTGTGAGTTTTTGTTGTTGTTGTCTTTCCCCAAGCTGCCTGTCCGAACAGCCCCAAGGCCCCGAGCAAGGCCAAGGCCATAACCGAGCGCCCCCACAGAACCCTCCCTCCCGACCACAATAAAGCCTGGGTGACCGAAGCCACTCCATGACGGGGGAGCTGAGGAGGGTGCGAAAACGCCCGGGAAACCAAAGCCCCACCCAGGGCCCTGCGCCCCTCTATAGATTAGTGGTAAACAATTTTGGCCTACTTATTTGGAACAGGTACGGTAATGATAAGTTACTTGACGGCATTGTGATCCATTCAAGGGAGATCCTTAACCCCTTCAGCACCATGACGTAATTTCCACCATATTCTGGTTACCATTAGACGGTTTTCTTTAGTTTATGATCTACCTCTAGGGCTCAAAGGGGTCAAATCGATCTCCAATAACCCTCCGAATAGCATAGGTTCTTCTTAAACTGCATAAAATCGTGTATTGTTAGCCAGAGTTAAGGTTAAAATGACGTCATGGTGCTGGAGGGGTTAAATAAGGGGGGATGGTTGTTTTTTCTGGCCCCCTTTCTTCCTCATGCTTAACCCCATTAGTTTTCATATCTTAAGATGTTCGACCCATGTTTGAGAATGTATTTATATTGTTTTGTATTTCCTTGTCTTCGAGTATCTACTAGCATTCCTTCTACCAGTTTTACTATGATATAATTATGTCAAGCTAATGTTCAGATAGTGCCAATACTTCTCCTTTCTTGAGGCTTGGAAGATAAAGATAAAATAAAGTATAAAGCCGGTGTCACACGAGCGCTTTTATCGGCAATTTTTGATGAACAGGTTTTTTCGTACTCTTTTGAGGCTTTTTTGTATTGACATCGGAAACTAGATAGAAGGCAGATTATGTTAGGTAGTTAAATTCATACGGAACTTAAATTTTGAAGCGGCCAGACAACAATTGCCCGTAAAAATTGACGGAAAACTCGCTTGTGTGACACCGCCTTGAGATAGGATATAGTAAGATAAGGATTGTGGTCACATTGGCAACCTTACAGTCTTTAGGTTCTTATAATGAAGGGGGGGTCACCTGCTTTTTTTTTTATCTTTCTCTCCTTTTCTCTATTTCTCTGGCTTGTATTAATTCGGCCCCATTCAGCCAACCGTTTTAAGACGTTTATCCCCATCCAAGTGTCGATTTCTTCCTGGCGAGCGATAGCGAGCCAGTATTGTATGGAGAAATCCGGCTTCGCCGGAGACATTTTCTATCGAAAAATGTACAAATTTAGCTTGCTGTAAAACAAAACAAAATATTATGCTGGCTCGCTACCGCTCGCCAGGAAAATATTGACACCTGGATGGGGTAAACGTCTTAAAACAGTAGGCTGAATGGGGCCGAATGGATAAAAGGCAGAGAGAGAGAGGGAGAGAAAGATAAGAAAAGCGAGGTGGGCTCCTTTAACTGAAGCCATCTGCCAAGTAAATTGCCCCTTGGTTATGCAATACTCGCACAACTTAGGAGGGGGTGGGGTCTCCATCTGGGGTAGTCGACTTAAGGGGGGGGGGGGTGACCTGGTTTTTTTCTGTCCTTTTCTATCTTTCTCTGGCTTGTATCCATTTGGCCCCATTCAGCCTACTGTTTTAAGACGTTTATCCCCATCCAGGTGTAATTTTTTTTACTGGTGAGCGGTAGCGAGCCACCATATATTTATTTGACAGCAGGCTAAATTTGTACATTTTCCGATAGAAAAATGTCTCCGGCGAAGTCCGGATTTCTTCATATCAGACAGACAGACAGACAGACAGACCGCCAGCCAGACAGACAGACAGACCGCCAGACAGACAGACAGACCGCCAGGCAGACTGACAGACAGACAGACAGACCGCCAGCCAGACAGACAGACAGACAGATAGATAGATAGATAGATAGATAGATAGATAGATAGATAGATAGATAGATAGATAGATAGATAGATATAGAGAGAGACAGATAGATAGATAGATAGAGATATATAGATAGATAGATAGAGAAAGAGAGAGAGAGAGAGTTGAATAATGCAAGCAATAACTCGCTAAGACTCTGAACCCAAATTAAATATATGCTAATTAATGTATCGCTTGAGAAGTCAGCTCTGTGTGTCCAGGCATTTTGACTCAAACGTACCTTGATGTTGGCTCTCTGTCACTCTTTCAACTTTGGGGAGAGACACTTGTTACAGGCAGGTTTGTCTTTTGTGTCCTACATTCACACAGACACAAAAACCAAACAAATATCATACACTTGTTTATGCGTGCCAATTCAATATATAGGTTAAATATACACAGCAAAAATGTCGCACTCCAACCCTGAACTCAGAGTAAACATGTTATTTCATGTATTAATAGCTAGTTCATCACAGAACATTGAAACATTAAGATACTGTAATGTAAGAGGAACCGGACTTCTGTCAGGACATTTTTCTATCGAACAATGTACCCATTTTTCTTAAAAGGGGGTCTAGGAGGTATAATTTTAAGCTTGATGGGGGTCTAGGGAACAAACAAATAACCTCTCCTTAAGGCTTGCGTCCTTCTAATTTAATATATAACTGATTAATTGATAGACAAACGATAACTGAGTTTGTACGATTGCAAAAATGTTAAATGGATATTAGATGAATTATAATTGGATACCTAATAAGGAAGAGAGCCCCTCCGCCTACGCTGGTGGAGGTATGCGCTCTACCGATCGCCTCCTAAATGGAATTACTGCTACCTTGGCGCCAACCCTGTCTGCCCACCAAATTTCGTTAACATCGGTCCATAACTTTGTGAGCTACCTACACTGGTGAGGGGATGCGCTCTACCCCATCACCTCCTAAAATGAATATCTTTCCCTTGCCGCATATCCTCCTATCTGTCCACAAGCTTTCGTGACAATCGGTTCATATTTTTTTTTGATAGCTTGTTTAAGGGAGCCCACCTCGCTTTTTTTTCTCTTTATCTCCCTCTCTCTTTGGCTTGTATCCATTCGGCCCCATTCAGCCTACTGTTTTAAGACATTTACCCCCATCCAGGTGTCAATATTTTCCTGGCGAGCGGTAGTGAACCAGCATTTATATATTTTTGTTTCGACAGCAGGCTAAATTTGTAAATTTTTCGATAGAAAAATTTCTCCGGCGAAGCCGGATTTCTCCATAAAATGCTGGCTCGCTATCGCTCGCCAAGGAAGAAATCAACACCTGGATGGGGATAAACGTCTTAAAACAGTTTACTGAATGGGGCCGAATGGATACAAGCCAGGGAAAGAGAAAAGGAGAGTAAGATAAAAAAAATAATAATAATTACAGATAAACAACCAGACAAACAAACAAAAGGGGACTAAGCGATAACCTCCGTCCAAATTGGTTAGCGGAGGTAATAATTAAATATAAATCCCGTAATATGCGAGCAAATAGTTTCAATATGTAGGTCAAATACTCACCAGAAGTAGTATCACACTTTTCCCTGAACTCAGAATAAATATATGCTAATTCATTTACTGCTTGCAAATTAATGATAGAACTGATATATTTAAGGGGAGACGGTCGTTTTTCTGGTCCCCTTTCTCCCTCGTGTTTATTCCCATTATTTTGTAGATTTTTAGACGTTCGGCCCATTGTTTGGCGATTTTAAGACCTTTCGTCCCATTTCGTTATAAATTTTAAGACCTATCGTGCCATTTAGGTGTCGATTTTTTCCTGGCGAGCGATAGCGAGCCTGTAATTGTAAGAGGAACCGGCCTTTGGCCGGGAAAATTTTCTACCGAAAAATGTACAAATTTATCTTGAGGGGGGTCTAGGGGATGTTTTTCTAAGTTTGAGGGATGTCTAGCGAGGAAACTAAGAATTTATGAATGAATGAATTTATAGACCAAAAAAGCAGTCAGTGTCCCCTTAAATTGCATGAAATCTAAGTGACTTGAAACGTTTCAATATGTAGGTCAAATTTACACAGCAAGAAATATCGCACTCAGCCCCCGAACTCCGGATAAACATATGCTAATTCATTTATTGCTTGCGAATTAATTATAGCGACCCCCGTTGATAAATGATTAGCTGGGGCAATTAATTATGAATGGTCTGCTCATGACTGATAATTAGTACTCTTCTGAATAATTAGATTGATAATTAGCACTCTTCTCAAACATTCATAACTCGGAATAGCTAACGAGTGTCGGGGCCTCGCTGGCATATATTATTAACTAGGTCAAATAAGAACCTAATTTGCTATCTATAATTAAATACTAGACCATTTGTCGCCGGTTTTCTGGACCCTTTTCTCCCTCATGTTTAGCCCCATTAGTTTGCAGATGTTAAGATGCTTGCCCTATTAGCTAGTCGATTTTAAGACCTTTCGCCCCATTTCTTCGTCAATATTTAGACCTTTCGTGCTATTTAGGTGTCGATGTTTTCCCTGGCGAACGACAGTGAGCCTGTAATGTTGGCAGAACCGGCCTTCGGCCTGAACATTTTTCTACCGAAAAATTTACAAATTAATCTGGAAGGGGGATCTAATGGATGTTTTTTTGTTTTTTAATTTGATGGAGGTCTAGGGAACAAACTAAGAAAATCATAAACAGATTCTTAAAAAGGCAAATAAACGGCCCATCGCCCCTTAAATTAATTAAAGGTTTATTTGATGCCGGTAAATAATGATATGGATAATTTCATAACTTATAAATTGGATAAATAATAATACTATGATAACTATATATATATATATTACATACATATATTATTTGAGTACCGATGACGTCATTTGTGCCTTACACTAGCTATATTTAAACGATTCTATACAGTTTAAGGGGAGGTTTTTAGTTTGTTTCCTACTCCTCCAGCAATCTTAAAATGTCGCCCCCTTGACCCCCTTTCAAGATAAATTTGTACATTTTTCGGTAGAAAAATGTCCCGGCCGAAGGCCTATTACTCTTAAATTACAGGCTCGCTATCGCTCGCCAGGATAAAATCGACACCTAATTGGCACGAAAGGTCTTAAAATTGACAGAATTGGGCGGAAATTCTTAAAATCACCAAACTAATGGGGCAAACGTCTTAAAATCTCAAAAGCAATGGGGCTAGACATGAGGGAGAAAGGGGTCAAGAAAAAAAGTCCCTCAAGTGGAAATCTCCACTTGGGAGGTAAAAGGGATACTTGAGAGACTTGGAGGTCTTTTAATGGCTAGAGGTACTTCCTAAACTGAATAATTCGTCTAATAGTTTCCAGAATATACTGGAAAGGACGTCATCGGTACGGAAAGGGTTAACTCCTAATAATTAACGAGTATCGGGCCTCACTGAATTAATGGATTAACCCCTTCTGTTCCGGCGACGTCTTTTTAATTATATTCTAGCTATATTTAGACGATTTTGTGCAGTTTAAGAAGAATCTGTGGTAGTAAAAAGGGTTAAGTGAGATAGTTCGAAGCCTGTTAATTGCTGGAGGCCCTTTTAAGCTGAAGACAATCGTCTAGTAATAGCCAGCATAGAGTTAAAAGGACGGCGCCGGTACAGAAGGAGCTTAAGGGAGCCCGCCTCGCTTTTTTTCTCTTTCTCTCCCTCTCTTTGGCTTGTATTCATTCAGCGCCATTAAGCCTACTGTTTTAAGACGTTTACCCCCATGCAGGTGTCAATATTTTCCTGGCGACCGGTAGCAAGCCAGCATATATATATTTTTGTTTTGACAGCAAGCTAAATTTGTACATTTTTTGATAGAATAATGTCTCCGCCGAAGCTGGATTTCTCCATACAATGCTGGCTCGCTATCGCTCGCCAGGAAGAAATCGACACCTGGATGGGGATAAACAGCTTAACACAGTTGGCTGAATGGGGCGAATGGATACAAACCAGGGAAAGAGAGAAAAGGAGAGAAATATTAAAAGAAAAACAAAAACGGTGAACCCCCTTAGCTAGGTCAAGTAAAAGACAGCACTGGATATAAATAGGATATGGAGAAATAGTAATAGACCACTAACTAATTAATTAAGGGGGAGGTAGTTGTCTTTTCGGAACCCCCTTCTCCCTCATGTTTGGCCCCGTTAATTTTGAGATTTTTAGACGTTCACCTCATTAGTTTGTCATTTTGAAGACCATGCGCCCGATTTCTGTCAGTATCAAGACCTTTTGTGCCATTCAGGTGTTGATTTTTTCCTGGCGAGCGATAGCGATAGATTGTGATTTTAAGAGAAACCGGCCTTCCGCCAGGACATTTTTCTATCAACAAAATGTATAAACGCATTAATCTCGAAGGGGGATCTTGAGAATATGTTATCAAAGCTCGATGGAGGCCTAGGGAGGAAACTAAAATAATGATAAATAAATGACAAAATAAATAAAGAAACAAATAAAGAACACCTTCCCCCTTAAGTGGATTATATAGAAAGGATAATTTCATCACTGGATAATTAATGATAATGGATAATTGGATATCGATTGAAATTAAGAAGCTTGATGAATTATAACTTAACCCTTTGAGGATTATGACGCGTTTTGACAGTTTATTCTGGCTATCATTAGGAGATTTTATTCAGTTTTGGACGGCCCTCTAGCAGTCAAAGGGGTAATCACTACGGTATCTCAATCATCCCTCTGACTCCCACAATACCTTCATCTACTGAATAAAATCGTCTGATATTAGCCAGAATAAACTGCTATAACGTATCATAGTCCTCAAGGGGTTAAGGGGAGATGGGCCGGTTGTATGGACCACTTTCTCCCTCGTATATTTTAGCCCCGTTAGTTTTAAGGTATTAAGACGTTCGGCCCATTAGTTTGACGATTTTAACACCTTTCGCCCCATTTCGTTTTCAATTTTAAGACCATTTAGGTGTCGATTTTTTCCTGGCGAGCGAAAGCGAGCCTGTAATTTTAAGAGGAAACGGCCTTCGGCCGGGAAATTTTTCTACCGAAAAATGTACAAATATATCTTGAAGGGGGATCTAGGGGGTGTTTTTTTAAGCTTGATGGAGGTCTAAGGAGGAAACTAAAAAATATGTGAATAACTGAATATATAGACTAAAAAAACAGCCCCTATCCCCTTAACGGAGTAGGGGTTATACTTTAGTGCATTTATTTATTATTGTACAATCGGGATATTAAGTGTTGTCATAGATTCCAGTGGTTTTCGCTCAACAAGTGTTATTGGTATCTTTATAGTTATTGAGAAAAGTGCTTATCCCTCAGAGTATTAGTCAGTGTCCGAAACTTTGTGAAATATCTGACAACACTTATTAACCTCGACCGTACTTATTGAATTTTTAGTTTCCTTGCTAGACCTCCATCAAGCTTAGAAAAACACCCCCTAGGCCATCCGAGATAAATTTGTACATTTTTTCTGCAGAAAAATATCCCGTCTGAAGGCCTGTTCCTCCAAAAATTACAGGATCGCTATCGCTCGCTAGGACAAAATTGACACCTATATGGCATGAAAGGTTCTAATATTGACAAAGAAATGGGGTGAAAGATCTTAAAATCGCCAAACTAATAGAACGACCGTCTTAAAACCTCAAAAGTAATGGGGCTAAACATGAAGGAGAAGGGGAGCCAGACAAACCAACCATTCCCCTTTAATACCTCGGACACGATAAGGGATGACTATTAACACCTTCTATACCGATGACGTCCATATAACGTATTCTGGCTACTATAAGGCGATTTTATTCAATTTTAAAAGTGCTTTCAGCAATTAGCAGGCTTCGAACTATTTCACTTAACCCTTTTTACTATCACAGATCTTTCTTAAACTGCACAAAATCATCTAAGTATAGCAAGAATAAAATTACAAATACGTCGCTGGTACAGAAGGGATTAACAGACACCTCGATCCTCAATAATGTGATTGATTATTACGACAACTGAATATCGGAATATTTTGAATATGGGAAAGCCCGATCGTGGTCATGGCCTTCCTTAGGGACTCGGGGCTGTTCGGCCAGGCAGCCTAGGGAACGACAACAACAACAACAACAACTGAATATCGGAACACTTATAATTTTAAGGAGACGTTATGTTATTGTGTTGGTCTATCTATTTATTCAATCATTATGTTTTTAGTTTCCTCGCTAGGTCTGTATCAAGCTCTAAAAAATACTCCCAAGACCCTACTTCTAGATCAATTTGTAAACTTTTTGGTAAATATATGTCCCGGCCAAAGGCCGTTCCTCTCAAAATGACAGGCTCGCTACCGCTGGCCAGGTCAAAATAGACTCCTAAATGGCACGAAGGGTCTTTATACTGACGAAAAATTTAAAAATTTATCTCGAACTGGGGTCTTGGGGGTGTTTTTTTGTTTGTTTAAGCTTGATGGAGGTCTTGGGAGCAAAATTTAAAATAATAATAATAATAATAATAATAATAATAATAATAATAATAATAATAAACACAAAGTAAAATATATAATAACCTCCCTTTAAATATATAATATATTATTCATTACCAAACAAAGTACAGTAGATACATAATGACCCGACTCAGAATATGCATAGAATCACTCACCTAGCCAAACTGCGGAGGCTGAAGACGGTCATCCCATTAGTTTGGTGGTTATAAGACCTTTCACCCCATTTATTTGTCAATTCTAAGACCATTCGTGCCAATTAGGTGTCTATTTGTTTTCCTGGCGAGAGATAGCGAGCCTGGAAGCCTTTGGCTGAGACATTTTTCTACCGAAAAATTTACAAATTGATCTCTTTAAAGCTTGCTTGAGGTCAGGGGAGCAAACTTAAATATTTGTAATATTAATATTTTTAATAATAATAATAATAATAATAATAATAATAATAATAATAATAATAATAATAATAATAACAATAATAATTAATACATACCTCCCCTAAAATAATTATATATTTCATTACCAAGCATGCCGCATATAATTATAAATAGAATTAAAAATAAACATAGAATCACTCACCTAGCCAAACTGCGGAGGCTGAAGGGAGGGTCAGAGCCAGGAGGAGGAGGAGGGGGAGCAGGGGTGGTAGGGGGGGATGAGGTGACGCAACCCCACTCCTCCCCCCACCAGCTACCCCCTGCTGGTGGTGGTGCATGGTTCACCCCCCTCACCTCACGCCCCTCCGACACCCACCGCCCATCCTAGGCTCAACGTTAGGTGGACTTTGGGTAGTGGACGTACTCCTGGTATTTTGTTATTGGGCGTATTCCAGTGTTCGTGGTAGTGGGTTATGCAATTTATGTTCTAGGACGCTTTTCTGACTTCTGTGGGCTTTGGGTAGTGGACGTACTCTTGATTGTATTTCTATTTTATTTTTTGGGTTAATTCCAGTTTTCTTGGTAGAGTGTATATTTTATGGTCTAGTACGCTTTTCTTATGTTCTATTAGAGAGGCATTCTTCACATACCCTGCTCAAGAACGTTTGCCTTGATACGATACAGAAACGTTCGCCTACACTTCCGGATGGGATGCTCTGATTTCCTGTTCGAGGGCACTAGGTTTTCTTGGGAGAGCTTTCAGTCTTTTTAAACACTGTGATTAGGCGTCTTCTTTTGATAAACTTCTGTTGTCTTCCAAGGCATTAGTTCATAATCTTTACTTGTTTAATTATGTATTGTTTTCTTAAATAATGTTCACTATTATCACTTTTTGATTGTGGTCTAGTTTTGTGTTATGTGAACATTGCTAATAACATCATAATTTGGCTTTGGAAATTATGCCTTGTTCAGCTAATGGATTTTGATGTTTTTCTAACTCAATGGGAATTATCGGAATGTGACTTATAATAACTAAATCATATTATAATTAATCTATAATGATGAATTTTCACATCATATTCCTCCAATTTGATCACACATTTTATTTTCATGAATCACCAGATGTAGTTAAACAATATATTCTTATTATAACATTCTTTCACTTTATGGACAGATTCCTTCCTCTTTGATTTTCATTGATCACACTTAATTAATAACACATTTCTTAACTACTTTGATTAACACAACCTTTTGATTATAAATTATAATTATGATTATTAATTTCCCTTTTAGGTTCTTCCACCATTTCACTAATCACTGGTATTATATTTTCAAATCACTTAAATCTATTACTGTCTATGTATTTGATTATAATAGTTAGTTTCAATTTGATTATGCTAAGTGTTCATCTTCGGTTTCTCACTGTATATATATACAAATCATAATCCTGGAATAAAAATAGAAGAACAATTAATTAAACGGATAACATTGATTGGCTGTGAAGAATATATCAAGTTATGTCATTCGTGTTCAATTTAGAAACCTCCGATGGGGATGCATTTATAAAGTCAACCGAATGCATTTGCAGCTAACGACTAATATATTCAACACCTTATGTACCATTGATGTATACACATAAGTTTCCCAAGACTATGAAAAACAAAGAAGTAATATCATCTATCAAAACTGTAATTTGGTAAAATTATAGAAAGATTGAAAAATATAATGATTCGCATTAAAATATGTCTCACACATAGCAGACCCCTATAAATCCCATTCCAAAATAGCTATTTTAACTGAACATCAAGATAAGCTAGAAGTTTGTTATAAATTAATTAGTGAGCATATAATAATTAGAATAAGTTAATTGACTTATGCTTGCCTATAAACACATTGCAGTAGGGTAGACTAAAATTCACGTTAACATAATACTGAAACCCGTAAGAGTATTACATAATGTTACTGTTTTACAGCACATGTAATACATTGAAATGCCCTATGCTATACCTTAGTTGACTGTAAAGCTATGTAGAAATATTAACCTAAGAAGAGATAAAACAAACTTTGGTGTATTTTCAGAATTATTCACATAACATTCATATTTCATAACAGTTCCACAAGAGATATTCACTATACTATTACGGGAGTTAAATATCCGCCTAGTAATAAAAAATAAAATAAAAATAAAAAAAAAACACACACACACACACACACACCCACACATACACATATATAGTACAGTTTCCGATATCAATGGTAAGTATACCAGATAATGTTAATGGTATCATGCAATACAACAATTAACGATGAAAGGTCTCGTGTGATATTCCCTTAAGGTATATTTCCGGAATGAACACCACGTTATACTTTTATCTGTTGATAAACTTTGAACCTGATTCAACAAAATTAACTTTAAAATGAACTCAATAGTATTCTCAGAGTTTGATACTAGAGAACACTAAATATTATATTAGGACATTTAGGTCCAAGACAAATAATAGCTTTCAATAACATTAATGCGTGCCTATGGCCCATAATAACATTAATGCGTGCCTACAGTATGGCCCATAAAAACATTAATGCGTGCCTATGGCCCATAATAACATTAATGCGTGCCTACAGTATGGCCCATAATAACATTAATGCGTGCCTATGGCCCATAATAACATTAATGCGTGCCTATGGCCCATAATAACATTAATGCGTGCCTATGGCCCATAATAACATTAATGCGTGCCTATGGCCCATAATAACATTAATGCGTGCCTATGGCCCATAATAACATTAATGCGTGCCTATGGCCCATAATAACATTAATGCGTGCCTATGGCCCATAATAACATTAATGCGTGCCTATGGCCCATAATAACATTAATGCGTGCCTATGGCCCATAATAACATTAATGCGTGCCTATGGCCCATAATAACATTAATGCGTGCCTATGGCCCATAATAACATTAATGCGTGCCTATGGCCCATAATAACATTAATGCGTGCCTATGGCCCATAATAACATTAATGCGTGCCTATGTCCCATAATAACATTAATGCGTGCCTATGGCCCATAGTAACATTAATGCGTGCCTATGGCCCATAATAACATTAATGCGTGCCTATGGCCCATAATAACATTAATGCGTGCCTATGGCCCATAATAACATTAATGCGTGCCTATGGCCCATAATAACATTAATGCGTGCCTATGGCCCATAATAACATTAATGCGTGCCTATGTCCCATAATAACATTAATGCGTGCCTATGTCCCATAATAACATTAATGCGTGCCTATGGCCCATAATAACATTAATGCGTGCCTATGTCCCATAATAACATTAATGCGTGCCTATGGCCCATAGTAACATTAATGCGTGCCTATGGCCCATAATAACATTAATGCGTGCCTATGGCCCATAATAACATTAATGCGTGCCTATGGCCCATAATAACATTAATGCGTGCCTATGGCCCATAATAACATTAATGCGTGCCTATGGCCCATAATAACATTAATGCGTGCCTATGGCCCATAATAACATTAATGCGTGCCTATGTCCCATAATAACATTAATGCGTGCCTATGGCCCATAATAACATTAATGCGTGCCTATGGCCCATAATAACATTAATGCGTGCCTATGTCCCATAATAACATTAATGCGTGCCTATGGCCCATAATAACATTAATGCGTGCCTATGGCCCATAATAACATTAATGCGTGCCTATGGCCCATAATAACATTAATGCGTGCCTATGGCCCATAATAACATTAATGCGTGCCTATGTCCCATAATATTATATATTTTATTTATTTTGTATTAATTTCACCACACCACCAAACACCTCCAATGAAATTAATGAAAACATATAATTATGTGATCCACCGGGATTCGAACCTGGGTTATCACACACATATATTTAGACACCTTAACCATTACACCACCAAGACAGAATATGAAGAGTTCACAGTCTTGAAACTATATATAGTCCGTCTAAATAGATACCAACACCATAATTGACTACTTGCGAGTTTCATTCTATAAGGAAGTTGGAGCTGTAGACATCGATAATTAGCAGACTAACCAGTTATAATGCGGTTTTAGTACATTTATAAATACACAAAACCAAATTCAACATACTATTTATCCATCAGAGACCTACATAATTACTATATATGTGTTTAATATCGATGTTTACAGGCCGAACTTCCTTATAGCCTGAAACTCGAAAGTGGTGAATTCCAAATACTTGGCTGAGACCGACACTGATATCTCCACAGATGAGGGGTTCACTATTAATATATATCAACTCATAAATGGTGTCCAATGCCTAATTCAAGAAGTCGCTAATAACTAGGATCTTGTTTTCATGGCAAGAGGCTAAATACATGTTCAATAACTTCTTCACCTTAACCCTTTCAAGATCCGATTGCTAATTTAGTTCTGTTTTCGTCCTATCATAAGACGATATTATTCAGATAAGGAAGGGTAAATGGAAGTCAGAGGGTTAGTTGTTGTTGTTGTTCCCCAAGCTGCCTGGCCGAACAGCCCCAAGGCCCCGAGCAATTCCAAGGCCATAACCGAGCGCCCCCACAGAACCCTCCCTGCCGACCACAATAAAGCCTGGGTGACCGAAGCCACTCCATGGCGGGGAGCTGAGGAGGGTGCGGAAACGCCCGGGAAACCAAAGCACCACCCAGAGCCCTGTGCCCCTCAGCAATTATGAAGAGAAAGTTGAGGGGCAAGGGAAAAATGTGACGCTTTGGCTTCCAATCTTGGTAGATTGGGAGATCAATCCACGGAAGAGACGCCGTCACTCGAGATCTAGAAAATATATAAGTTAAAGGAACAGTCAGAGTAAGCTATGGGTATGGCAGAGATCGCTCAGCTCTCACTCTGATAGACCAGCCCATCACCACTCAGAGGGTTAGTAGAGATAGTCGTTAAGCATACAATTCCCACAGATCCTTAGTAAACTGTATTAAAATTATCCAACGATAGCACAAATAAATGCATCATAATGTTTAAAGGGTTAATACGACTCCAACACCTTCATCAGCTGTTGTATACTAAAACTGTTGCGCAATTCAATGGAGCCTTTCTAAGAAGCTAGCACCTCAAAGGATTCAACCCTGCCACTGCATACACCATGACACACACTTCATCTTAAGGAGGGTCACCGGCTTGTTTTATCTTTTCCTCGGTTTTTCTCTTCCCCTGGCTTGTATCCATTCGGCCCCATTCAGCCAACTGTTTTAAGACGCTTATCCCCATTCAGGTGTCCATTTATTCATGGCGAGCGATAGCGAGCCACAATTGTATGGAGAAATCCGGCTTCGCCGGAGACATTTTTCTGTCGAAAAATTTACAAATTTAGCTAGCTGTCAAAACAAAAATATCTATATATACTGGCTCGCTCCCGCTCGCCAGGAAAACATTGACAGCTGGATGGGGGTAAGCGTCTTAAAATAGTAGGCTGAATGGGGCCGAATGGATAGAAGCCACAGAGAGAGGGAGAGAGAGATAAAAGTGAGGTGGGCTCCCTTAAGCTCCTCTGAATGAGACTTGAGGGGGACTCTTGCAGATCTGCCTGGGTTTGATGTTTAACATAACCCTTTGGGTACGATGAGCTCTTTCATTCCAGTCCATCTAATAATACGCCACTTCATTCAACAGTGATAATAGGACTTCAGAGGCTATCAACCCTATTGGATTATTAAGACAGCACACTGTAAAGCCGGTGTCACACGAGCGCTTTTTCGGCAATTTTCGATGAACATGTTTTTCTCGTACTATTTTGAGTCTTCTTCGCATTGGAATCGGAAACTAGATCGAAGGTAGATTATGTTAGGTGGTTGAACTCGTATGAAACTTAAATTTAGAAGCTGTCAGACAATAATTGCCAGTAAAAATTGACGGAAAAATCGTTCGTGTTTCACCGGCTTAAGTCAAGAATAATGTCAGGACTGGAGCCTCTCTGCGAGAACTCCAGTCCCTTGCATTCAACATAGGACAGGTCTGTTTATTTGACTATATTTAAACAGATAGTAATATGAATTACGTTATTATTATTATTGTATACTAATTTAATCCAACCACTGAATATGTATGTAAAACTCTCACAGACTTGGTCAATTATTTTAGTACAATTTTATTATATAATTTATTTTCAATTTTAGAACTTCACACGAACTAACTATGTGTATTTGATAATTATATTTGTTAACTATATTATTTAATATAGTTCATGTATTATTATTGTTGTCATTATTAGTATCATTATTAGTATTATTTATTTTTATATTTAATTTAAACAAAATAATGTATATTATTTGATATGTATTGTTTTATTTTATATACCGGTATACTGTATATTGTAATATATATATACTATTATACAGTATATGTTACAGTCAGACTGTGAAACTAGGCATTTCTTAAAATGACTAAGCATTTCAGTCAATCTGTGAAATGAGTCAAATGACTGGTTACTACCCTAACTTAGGTTAGGTTAGGTTAGGTTAGGTTAGGTTAGGTTAGGTTAGGTTATATTGATGTCCACCTATTATTTATGAAGTGAAGCAAACTGTTCACACAATGACACACCTCAATCTGCTTTTCACGAGCTTGAAGGCAGCTATGGGGTTTGCCCTACCTACCTAACCTAACCTACCTAACCTAACCTGTTAGGTTAGTAACCAGTTAGTAACCAGTCATTTCACAGATTGACTGAAATGCTTAGTCATTTCACGAAATGACTAAGTTTCACAGTCTGACTGTAACATATATACGGTATATATATATATATATATATATATATATATATATATATATACCGGTATATATATATATATATATATATATATACCGGTATATATATATATAGGCCTATATATTATTATTTTTGTTTGTTTTACTAGTTAATTTCCATTATTATGGGAAGTTGGCACTAGTTCTATGTTATGGAAGCTAGCACAGACATGTCTGTCCATATTTTCATATATGTGTGGATGCAGAACAATGATATAATAAACTTTCTTCTTATAATGAGAAATATTGATTTCGACTTTACAATAGGCTCTTTCTATTTTTCTTATGGGAAGCTATTACAAGGAAGAGATAATTATCTCAGAAGTTGCTAATGTGGCAATTCAGAGGCAGGCTTGTAAAGACGAGCGAGAGAGAGAGAGAGAGAAAGTGTGTGCGTGTGACTGCTTATGTATGTGTTTGTGTGACTGTGTATGTGTGTTCGTGTGTCTGTCTGTGTATGTATGTGTCTGTCTGTTTATGTATGTGTTCGTGTGACTGTCTCTGTATGTATGTGTTTGTGTGACTGCCTGTGTATGTATGTGTTTGTGTGACTGTATGTATGTGTTTGTGTGACTGTATGTATGTGTTTGTGTGACTGCCTGTGTATGTATGTGTTTGTGTGACTGTCTGTGTATGTATGTGTTTGTGTGACTGTATGTGTATGTATGAGTTTGTGTGACTGTCTGTATATGTATGTGTTTGTGTGACTGTCTGTCTGTGTATGTGTTCGTGTGACTATCTGTGTATGTATGTGTTTGTATGCCTGTGTACTTATATGTTGGTCTGTCTTTCTGTGTATGTGTGCGCATCTGTGTCTGTGTATGTATGCGTTAATGTGACTGTTTGTGTATGTATGAGTTTGCATGTCTGTCTGTCTGTGTGTACCTGTATGTGTTTTCATTACCCTGGCAAAGTTGGGCGAGTGGAGATTATTTGAGTTGAGGAACTTTGGTTATAACGTTTTCCTTCAGATATTCACACAGAGTTTAACCCCTTCTGTACCACCGGTGTATTTCATACTTTATTTCAGCTACATTTAGACGATTTTATGAAGCTTAGGACGGATATATGGTAGCTAAAAGGATAAATTTAGATAGTCTGTAGCGGTTTCATGGGTAGACGTCCTTCCTAAGCTGAATAAAATCGTCTGATAATTTTCAGAATATAATGAACAGAATGTCACCGGTACTGAACGGGTTAATGTGTATAGTCACGGTGACAGTGACAACAAAATTATGTTTTATATAATTATGAACAAATGTAAATATGTGTAAACTGGTACTAATAGGAGAGAGGTATTTATGTAGATTTACATAGACACACTGACCACACAGACCTTACGATCCAAACGTGGTGGGCAGGACGTTGTTCTAACAGAGATAGCAGAACCCTAAATACAGGAAATTGGAATACACCTTAATGGAGAGAGAGAGAGAGAGAGAGAGAGAGAGAGAGAGAGAGAGAGAGAGAGAGAGAGAGAGAGAGAGAGAGAGCATATTTAGCTATATAATATAGCATACAATTTAATTACAAAAACAATTGTTGATGCTGGCTGAGTATTTTCGTAGTAAACGCTCATACAAAGTCACTTATATATTGCAAGCTCGATATTATCCTCTTTCTAGAAAAAATAAACATTATTGTATATGCAAGTTAATTAGTGTGACAAATGTACAAATAAATTGTTATTTAATCAGGTCTCTAATGATTTATGATTTTTTTTACGTACGGTATATATACATAATAGAGATCAAGTGCAATAAGTAATTAAGTATGGCAAACATTTATGTTCAAACAAAACATCCACATTTACTGTATATTAATGCACATTCAGTATCAATCCATACATGACTTATCTATATTTGTCATACATTCATTCATACACATGTATATGCATACAAATATTTAAAAAAAACACTGTAAAACTAAACTCATTCATGCAATCACACACAATGTATATGCATACAAATATTTAAAAAAAACACTGTAAAACTAAACTCATTCATGCAATCACACACAATGTATATGCATACAAATATTTAAAAAAAACACTGTAAAACTAAACTCATCCCCAAACAGATTCGTATTTTTTAACTTTTACATCGGCTATATCTAATTGTATGCTCACTTACCCGTGCGTACTACTGTATATTAAGTTATTGGTAACACATTTATTCGGACACCTACATATACTTTGCTTACACCTATAGATACACTTCCATTACACATATACATAGGAAATACATTCAAGCACAATGTTATATATAGGCTACAGTATCTTAACATATACATATACATACTGTAGCCTACATATACAAATACATACACACTCATATATACTATAACCGTTATATGAGCATATATCTGTAATGCTATTTCATGTATATTTAGCAAGTACAGTTTAAGATCTCTCTTGAAGCCTGGTAAGGTAGTACGTTCTCGAATAGTTAATGGCAACTGGAGCAACACTCTTCTCTGAGCTAGTGCCGATACAAATGGCCAGTCCTGTATAGAATCGTGAGGTTCAGAGTCGTAAAAGATTCCAGGACGAGCTCCATAGAAAATGAAAATGAATGAATGAATGAATGAATGGAGAGAGAGAGAGATAGATAGATAGATAGATAGAGAGAGAGAGAGAGAGAGGAAGGAAGGCAGTGTGGTATAGGGCAGAGGAGGATGGAGGGAAGGGGGAAATTGCCTCTGATAGGAAGTTATTTGTGGAGAGTGAGCGGGAGAGAGAAAGAGAGTGAGTGGAAGGTCAAGGAGGTGGCCAGGAGATAACAAGAGAGAGAGGGAGAAAGAGAAAGAGAAAGAGAATGAGAATGAGAGAGAGAGAGAGAGAGAGAGAGAGAGAGAGAGAGAGAGAGAGAGAGAGAGAGAGAGAGAGAGAGAGAGAGAGAGAGAGAGAGAGAGAGAGAGAGAGAGAGAGAGAGAGAGAGAGAGAATGTAAACTATATAAATAAGTTCTAGGGGAAAAAATAGAGTTATAATATATACTACATAAACCAGTCACAGAAAAAAATATATAAACATGTGCATTAGATCCCCTTTTAGACCCATGTATATGCGATAATAACCCGTTACATAGTGGTCAATGTTACTGACTATGAATTGGCTAACCTATGTCCGATCCTGGTGTGAGCAACAGGCACATAATAAACTTAAACTTAGCTGGTTGGTATAACTGCAAAACATATATTGTAATTGAACGTCTTGGTTATATATATATAATCTCTCAGTGGGGTTCGAACCGCCGACCGTCAGGACGATAGCCAACGCTTTAATCAACTACACCACGGCGGTTCGAACCCCACTGAGAGATTAGAAACATTTAGTGGTTCACGTGTATTTGTGATATATATACCGTACCTTATATATATATATTAGGTGTCCCAAAAAACATGTGCCAAACTTTGATCAAATGTTATATAAATAATTATATGCTCAATATTCGGATATTGTAGGTACCAATCGAGCAGGCCAGTGCTCAGGGGAGGTCACATAGGCATATGATAAGGATTTGATGGAACTCTTGTTTCATTTGTCTGGCTTCCCCCACTGTTTCTATTTGTGCCTTACCTACACAAGGAGTAATCCAGCTAACTCTCACAAGCACCTCCTACTCCTATTAATTTCACTACACTTAACAAGCCACATCACACATCTTTCCAAGACACCTAAATGAACTCTGGCGTACTTTGATTGTGGCTCTCTATCACTCTTTCAATCTTTGGATGGACACTTGTTACAGGCAGCTTTGCCTTTTGTCACCTTCATGAAAATTGATTTTGACTATAATCAATTTTGATAACACAAATAATTGACAATATAGGCTACTAAAGTAACCAATAAGTAAAATAATCAGCTTCCATCTTGAGTTTTGCATAATGGTAAATAAACTGACTAGCAACCGAGAGAGAGAGAGAGAGAGAGAGAGAGAGAGAGAGAGAGAGAGAGAGAGAGAGAGAGAGAGAGAGAGAGAGACGGAGGGGGGGGGGGGAGGTTAACGTCATTTGGACCATCTCGCTTCAGCAACTTGCCTAACAGTGTTAAAACCTCCAACCTTATTATCTACGGTGGCGAGCAAGGAAGGAAGGAGAGAGGAAAGAAGAATGGAGGGAGGGAGGGGAGGTGGCGAGAGGGAAGGAAGGAGGGTGAGAGGGAAGGAAGGAAGGAAGGAGGGAGGGAGGGAAGGAAGGAGGGAGGGGAGGAATGAAGGAAGGCGGATGAGAGGGAAGGATGGATGGAGGGAGAGAAGAAGAAAGGAGGGAGGGAGGAACGGGAGGTGGCGAGGGGAGGAGGAAGGAAGGAAGGAAGGAGGGTAAGAGGGAAAGAAGGAAGGCGGGAGGGAGGGAGGCGAGGTGGTGAGAAGGAAAGAAAGGAAGGAGGGAAATTGAAAGGGAAGGAAGGAAGGAATGAAAGAAGGAAGGGGGAACGAAGAAGGGAAAGAGGCTAGGTGACGAGGAAGAAAGGATAGAAGAAAAGAAGGCAGGAGGAACGTAAAAGGGAGGGAGGTTAGTTGGCGAGGAGGAAAGGAAAGAAGACAGGAAGAGAGGAAGGGTGGAAGAAGATAGGATGGGAGGGAGGCAGGAAGGAAGGAAAGAAAAACATGAGCAAACCATCAACAGAATGTAAAATGAAGGGCGATTATGAATGAAGGAAGGAAGAAGGAAAGGAAGGGAAACGGCAAAGAATATTGATTAAACAAACAAACGAAGAGAGAAACCACAGGAAGAGTAACGAAGGAAGGAAAGAAAGAACCTCCAAGCTCATTATCAATTATGCCAAGGAAAGAAGGAAGGAAGCAAGGAAGGAAGGAATGAAGGAAAACCATAGGAAGCTAAATATGGTGGAAGGAAGAAAGGAGGGAATTATAGAAGAAAAAGAAATAAAGAGAGGAAGAAGGAAGGAAGGCGACAAGCAGGAAGCTAAATAAGGAAGAAAGGAGGGAATTATAGAAGAAAAGGGAATAAAGGGAGGAGGAAGGAGAAAGGAAGGGAGGAGTGAGTGAAGTGGGCTTATAGGAAGGTAGGAAGGTAGGAAGGAATAGAGGCAAGAACTATTAATATACCTTTACCTATGTACAGTACGTACATCCGACAAGACTTCCAACTGGCCCAGAGCTAATAGTGTTTATGCTATTATATTTATTACATTAATGGCAAACAAAATATACAGAATTAACCTACCCAGTATAGTTTGTTCATTTCTGTCTTTTGTATTTGTCATTTGTATATTAGTAAATCGCTTAAGTACCGTAAATAATAGAAGCTCTGGATCAGCTGGAAATTTTGCCGACTATACATATACTGTATATACATTAACCCCATGAAACTTACGATCCACACGACGTGGTTTGGTCCGAATTCAACAAGAGATAACAGCAGGGAGGAAGGAGGGAACAAGAAGAAATATAATACGGTGGGTACGGAAGGAATGGAGGAAGATAGGAAACAAGGAAGACAGGACAGACAGCAGGGAGGAAGAAAGGGACACGAATAAATAGAATACGGTGGGACGGAAGGAATGGAGGAAGATAGGAAACAAGGAATAAAGAACAGACAGGAGGGAGGGAATGGAGGAAAGAAAGACTGAGGAAGGTGAGAGGGAGCGAGGTGTGTTGGAAGAATATTTCGTGTTTTTTTTTCTCTAAGTTTACAAGCTTGCATTCAGAAAACGAAGACGGTGCCATTCTAAGCAGTAATAACAATTTGTACAGTCACTCATAAAAAGCTCTGGACCTCTTTCCTTACTGTTTTGTATTATATATTTTATGTATGTATTTGTTTTATTTTTATCATGCAAAATATGTCTGGGAACTGAAATAAGAATATAATTTCCAGTTTATCAGTTACAAATCCATATTATATATACAGTATATATATATATATATATATATATATATATATATATATATATGTGTGAAATAAAATCGTATCCACATAATTGATCAAAATTGTATGTTTGATTCTGTCACTCTTATACTGTTTTACCCTTCCACGATTCAAGTATACGTCATGTACACTCTGACACCATAGTCTCTAGCCCACTCATTAGAATTCGTGGACCCTCCTATGTTTGTCTTTATGCAATTATAACTATCTGGATTGACTTTTGGATATAACTTGCTTTTCAATAAATAGTACGTATAGTTTTGTAGTTGATGGAAGGAAAATTATATTAATGTTTTCGTTTCCAGAGATATACTTCCATAGTTAGAAATAGGTAAGTCCAGGGATATTTATGAGTGGGCTAGAGACTATGGTATGCGAGTGTACCTTCAGATATTCACAGTTTACAAAATGCTCTGTATGAGGAAGGGAACCGTGTCCTCTCTTTATGGTCATGGGCGTAAAAACAACAACAACAACAACAAAAGAATACTTAAGACTCGCATATAGCCTAGTTACCTCGCACATATGAGAGAGAGAGAGAGAGAGAGAGAGAGAGAGAGAGAGAGAGAGAGAGAGAGAGAGAGAGAGAGAGAGAGAGAGAGAGAGAGAGAGAGAGAGAGAGAGAGAGAGAGAGAGCAAAGACAAGAACATTATTTTAGTGTGTTGATCTATTAATAGTATTTGTGTATTTGTATGTGCGTGTATATGAATGTGTATATGTGTGTGAGTGCGTGTGTATGTGTTTGTGCGTGGGTGTGTGTGTCTCTCTGTGTGTGTGTGTGTGTGTGTGTGTGAAGCCTAGGGTCTTTGTTTCAAAATGTATTAACATTTCCTTAACCCCTTCTGTACCGGCAACGGCTTTTAAATTTGATCTCAGCTCCATTTAGTCGATTTTATGAAGCTTAGGAAGTGTGTATGGTTGCTAAAAGGAATAATTGAGATAGTCTGCAGCTTTTTAATGGGTAGACGTCCTTCCTAAGCTGAACAATATCGTCTAATAGTTGCCAGAATATGATGAAAAGGACGTGACCGGTAAAGAAGGGGTTAAGGTTTAGTTAACTCCAAGAATCACCACTGGATACCTTCGGTTGGAACTGCAGCTGCACAAACTTTATACAACTCCTAATTTTCCCAGTAAAGCTAGTTATGTAGTTAGTGTTAGAGTGAGTCAGAGAAAATGGGAAAGATTTGTACACAGATACGCTGACCACACAAACCTTACAATCCAAGCGGGGTAGTCACATATTAGTATTTTACATTAGAGGTAGCAGAATCCCAGACAAAGCAAAGTGGAAGTAAATCATATAAGAGAGAGAGAGAGAGAGAGAGAGAGAGAGAGAGAGAGAGAGAGAGATAAAGAAGAGAAAAAGAGAGAGAAAAAAAGAGAGAGAGAGAGAAGCAAGAAAGGAATAATTTTATACACTAACCAACGTTAACAATCCGTCTCGTTGAAATAATTTGGCCTATTAAGGGGACAGTGGCTGTTTGTTTGATCTAATATTTAATTTATTCATAATTTTTTTGGTTTCCTCCCTAGACCTCCATCAAGCTTAGAAACCCCCCCCCCCCCCCCTTCAAGATAGATTTGTACATTTTTCGGTAGAAAAATGTCCTGGCCAAAGGCCGATTCCTCCTAAAATTACAGGCTCTCTATCACTAGCCAGGAAAAAAAATCGATACCTAAATGGCACGAAAGGTCCTAATATTGTCAAAGAAATGGGGCAACAGATCTGAAAATTGCCAAACTAATGGGGCGAATTTTCTCATAATTAATAGGGCTAAACATGAGGGAGAAGGAGGACCAGAAAACGGTCTGTCTCCCCTTAAATAGTTTTAAACAAAGTTTAAATTAAATTCCAGGGATCTACATACATCTTGAAAATCCTGAGATTAGTCTAGGGGTTTCATCATCAGTCAAGTAACTCTTATATTTTCTGAATGCTGAACTAATTACTGTTATGTATCTTAAGGGAGGTCACCTGCCTTTTTTTCTCCCTTTTCTCTTTCTCTCTTTCTTTGGCTTGTATCCATTCGGCCCCATTCAGCCTACTGTTTAAGACGTATATCCCCATCCAGGTGTCGATTTCTTCCTTGAGAGCGATAGCGAGCCAGCATTGTATGGAGAAATCCGGCTTCGCTAGACATTTTTATATCGAAAAATGTACAAATTTAGCCTACTGTCAAAACTATTTTTAAAAATATGCTGGCTCGCTACCGCTAGCCAGGAAAAACCGACACCTGGATGGGGATAAAGGTCTGAATGGGACCAAATGGATACAACCCAAAGAGAGAGGGAGAGAGAAAAAAAAAACGAGGTGGGTCCCCTAAAAAGGTGTACAGTCGGCCAACACTCCAACTGGACCAGGGCTTCTATGGTTTATGCTGTTATAGAGGAATAAAGTTGAGTATGTTAACACAATATACACTACAGTCTTCAATTACCTATTAGTTTCTGTCTTCTGTATGTTTCATATGTATGTATTTGTAAATAGCATATATTCTATATTTTATTAATTTCACACCAACACCAAACACCTCCAATGAAATTAATGAAAACATTATGTGATCATAAATAAAATAAGCCCTGGGCCAGCTGGAATGTTGCCGAGCTGTACTAGGGAAGGAGAACATTAAAAGTATATGATAATTTGGACAAATAAAAGAGAGAACTAGTAATAAAGACAAGGGTATATATAATTTGAATAACAAATATACAGACACAAGATAGATCATGAAAAGGAAACAATGAAACATGTAAACATGAAAACTAAGAAATAGGAAAACTTGGAAATGAAATAAGGAAATACGGAACTGTAAATTCGGAAATAGAAAACTTATAACTCGGTACCCAATATATTAAACTAGAATATACTGTAAAAATAATATAAATAGGAAATAGAAAACCGAAAAACAAAGAAATCGATAATGTAAACAACGATTTAGCAAAAAAAGGACAATATAAGGTCAATATTTAGAAAGGAAATACTAATAATAAGAGTATAGAAGGGAGAACTAAGCAAGGAAAGTCAAGGAAAAATGAAAATGCAAACTAGGAAAAAGAACCATGGCAAATAGAATTAAAAGGTAATGTGAAAATAGGAACTAGGAAACGGGAAAACAAATATGGTATGGCAAAATATGAAAACGGAAAAAGTTAACTAGAACATAGGAAAATAAATATAATGGAAAAACAAAAGAGTAATAGAGAATATTAATTATAACGAAAACACAAAAATCTAGGACAGTGAAAAACAAAATAGGAGGATATGATAAAGATGATGAATGGAAAAAATACGACAAGGGGAATTACAAAACAAGGGAGGATAATAACAAACAGAGAGAGAGAGAGAGAGAGAGAGAGAGAGAGAGAGAGAGAGAGAGAGAGAGAGAGAGAGAGAGAGAAGCTGGGGGGGACAAGGGAATATTGTAGGTTGAGAGTGAAAAATCGATGAACCAGGAGCAAAATGAACAACAAAATAAAAAGAGGAAACTCTAGAAATAGTATGGAGATGGTACTGGAAATAGTATGGAGATGGTACTGGAAATAGTATGGAGATGGTACTGGAAATAGTATGGAGATGGTACTGGAAATAGTATGGAGATGGTACTGGAAATAGTATGGAGATGGTACTGGAAATAGTATGGAGATGGTACTGGAAATAGTATGGAGATGGTACTGGAAATAGTATGGAGATGGTACTGGAAATAGTATGGAGATGGTACTGGAAATAGTATGGAGATGGTACTGGAAATAGTATGGAGATGGTACTGGGAAATAGTATGGAGATGGTACTGGAAATAGTATGGAGATGGTACTGGAAATAGTATGGAGATGGTACTGGAAATAGTATGGAGATGGTACTGGAAATAGTATGGAGATGGTACTGGAAATAGTATGGAGATGGTACTGGAAATAGTATGGAGATGGTACTGGAAATAGTATGGAGATGGTACTGGAAATAGTATGGAGATGGTACTGGAAATAGTATGGAGATGGTACTGGAAATAGTATGGAGATGGTACTGGAAATAGTATGGAGATGGTACTGGAAATAGTATGGAGATGGTACTGGAAATAGTATGGAGATGGTACTGGAAATAGTATGGAGATGGTACTGGAAATAGTATGGAGATGGTACTGGAAATAGTATGGAGATGGTACTGGAAATAGTATGGAGATGGTACTGGAAATAGTATGGAGATGGTACTGGAAATAGTATGGAGATGGTACTGGAAATAGTATGGAGATGGTACTGGAAATAGGAAAACTGGAAAACTTAAACTAGGAAAAACGGAATGAAAATATAGAAAGAACAAAACTACAAAAAAGGATAAGAAAAACTGCAAGAGGCAATAAGAATATTAAGAAATATAAAAAAAATAACTAGGAAATGGGAAAAGAAAGAAAGTGGCAAAGGATAATTAGACAATAGGAAGACCTTATATACAATAGGTAAATTAAGAAATAGGTAAAGGTTAATTGCCAAACAGAAAAGTAAGAAATGGGAAAAGGTAAACTAAGGCCACCCTTTAGTGGATCAGAGCGTCTGGATATTAATAGATAGATGAAATAGGACTAAAGTTCACCAGAAATAGGAAGATTAAATTGCAAGAGGTTAACTAGAAAATAGGAGAAGTAATAAATAGGAAAAGGTTAACTAAACAATAGGAAAATAATGAAATATGAAAGGTTAACTAGAAAATAGGATAAGCATTAAATATAAGTAGGTTACCGGTAAATAGGAAATAAAAAGTAAGAAATGGGAAAATATTTACTAGAAAATAAGAAAGGTAAGATATAAAAGTGGTGAAAAGCAAAAATTTGACGACAAAAACTAGGAAAAAAGAAAGCGGCGGAATAGGCGAAGGACGTTATGCAAATGGGGAAGAAAAATATTAATATGACAGTGAAAGTTGAAAACAGGACGTAAATATGATCCAGAGAGAGAGAGAGAGAGAAAGAGAGGGGGGGGGGGGATATGTGTGTGAGTGTGTTTGTGAGAGTGAGAGAGGGTGAGATTGACCCCATGCTAGGAGTGAAATATATAAGCTAAAGGGGGTATGTAGCAGAATTCTTGCATGGAAAATACACTTGAAAATAAAATGAAAACAGAAAGGGGAATAGTATATATATATATATATACAGTATATATATATATATATATATATATATATATATATATATATATATATATATTAAGTACATCTCACAAATACACGTGAGCTACTAAATGTTATTATACTCTCAGCGGATAGACAGACAGACAGCCAAACAGACAGATAGATAGATAGATATAGAGAGAGAATATTGCACGCTGGTAGTGAAAGAAACAGAAAAAGGGAGCATGTGAGAGGTATGACACACGGGCAATAAACTAAGAATAAAAAACTGAAAGATAAAAGAAAACAGACGATAGGAAACATATGAAGGTAAACTAGGAAAGAGGAAAGGGAAATCTACAACAGGTCATTTAAGGGAGCCCACCTCGCTTTTTTTCTCTTTCTCTCCCTCTCCCTTTGGCTTGTATCCATTCGGCCCCATTCAGCCTACTGTTTTAAGACTTTTACCCCCATTCAGGTGTCAATATTTTCCTGGCAAGCGGTAGCGAGCCAGCATTTATGTATTTTTGTTTTGACAGCAAGCTAAATTTGTACATTTTTCGATAGAAAAATGTCTCCGGCGAAGCCGGATTTCTCCATAAATGCTGGCTCGCTTTCGCTCGCCAGGCAAAATCGACACCTGGATGGGGATAAATGTCTTAAAACAGGTGGCTGAATGGGGCCGAATGGATACAAGCCAGAGAAAGATAGAAAAGGAGAGAAAGATAAAAACAAAAAGGCGGGTGACCCCCCCCCCCCTTACAAGGAAATATATGGAAGTGGTAAAAGTAGCAGAAGTGAATAAATAATAACACTGGAATATACGAACAATGTAAATCACGACAATTAAATCTTGTAACACGAATACTAGAGTAAAATAGGAAGCCGAAAACGCAATGATAGGATAATAATAAAAGAAAACCAAGAATGAAAGAGAATGAGGAAAAATTTAAACACACAAATTAGTAAAATGTAAACTAGGATATGTGAAGGAAATATAGGTTCACAAAAATAGGAAATGGGACACTGGACAAAGGGAAAGCAAACAAATTATTAACTTAAGAAATAGGATGAGGATAACCGAAAAATAGAAATGAGAAATACTGAAAACAAAGCAAAATGAAAAAAGAATATTGCAAACTCGAAGTAAAAAGCAAGCGAGCATGTAACACAGGATGCAAGGTTAATAAAATAGGGGGGAGGTAGATAGATAGATAGATAGATAGATAGAGAGAGAGAGAGAGAGAGATAGAGAGAGAGAGAGAGAGAGAGAGAGAGAGAGAGAGAGAGAGAGAGAGAGAGAGAGAGGGATTAGATAGATAGATAGATAGATAGAGAGAGAGGAGAATATTGTTGCTACGAAGGAAATTGCAAAAACTAAGAGGTCATGTAACAGGAGATGACGAAAGGAAAATCAAATAGGGCATGGCAACTAAAATATATATTAAAAGAAACAACGAAATAGGAAACAGGCACACGAAAAGGCTAAACTAATGGGAAACAGTAAACGGACACATGGAAATGAATTAATTAAATGAAAGTGAACAAATCTCAGCGAAAGAGGTGCATATAACCAAAATACAGCATGGTCGATCAATAAAAACTAGAAGAAAAAAAAGGAAACGAAAGTGAAATGGGAAAAAGGGAACCAAGGAATAGGAAGAGAATAATAAAGTAAAGGCGATTGGAATATTGCACACGGGGGAGGGCAACGAGACTGACCGCAAGATAAAATGCAACTAGTAAAGGATCTAGGAAGCGAATGGGAGCAATTATTCTAGAGAGACAGTTCAAATGAGAACTAGTAAAAAACCTGGAGAGCAAAGGAGAGCATGTATTGTAGATAGAAGGTTAAGGGGAGGCTTTTAGTTTGTTTCCTACTCCTCCAGCAATCTTAAAATTACACCCCCTTGACCCCCTTTCAAGACAAATTTGTACATTTTTCGGTAGAAAAATGTCCCGGCCGAAAGCCGGTAACTCTTAAATTACAGGCTCGCTATCGCTCGCCAGGAAAAAATCGACACCTAAATGGCACGAAAGGTCTTAAAATTGACAGAATGGGGCGGAAAATCTTAAAATCACCAAACTAATGGGGCAAACGTCTTAAAATCTCAAAAGCAATGGGGCTAGACATGAGGGAGAAAGGGGCCAAGAAAAAAGTCCCTCAAGTGGAAATCTCCCCTTAAACAGCTACAAGTAAAGATATCTGGGAAGCGAAAGGGAGCATGAATTATAGATACAAAGACAACAAATGGACTAGTAAAGCATCTAGAGACTTGAGAGCGAAAGTGAACATTTATTATAGATAGAAAGTGACAATGAGACTAGTAAAGGGAGAGCGAAAGTGAACATTTATTATAGATAGAAAGTGACAATGAGACTAGTAAAGGGAGAGCGAAAGTGAACATTTATTATAGATAGAAAGTGACAATGAGACTAGTAAAGGGAAAGCGAAAGTGAACATTTATTATAGATAGAAAGTGACAATGAGACTAGTAAAGGGAGAGCGAAAGTGAACATTTATTATAGATAGAAAGTGACAATGAGCCTAGTAAAGGTGGAGCGAAAGTGAACATTTATTATAGATAGAAAGTGACAATGAGCCTAGTAAAGGGAGAGCGAAAGTGAACATTTATTATAGATAGAAAGTGACAATGAGACTAGTAAAGGGAGAGCGAAAGTGAACATTTATTATATAGAAAGTGACAATGAGCCTAGTAAAGGTGGAGCGAAAGTGAACATTTATTATAGATAGAAAGTGACAATGAGCCTAGTAAAGGTAGAGCGAAAGTGAACATTTATTATAGATAGAAAGTGACAATGAGCCTAGTAAAGGGAGAGCGAAAGTGAACATTTATTATAGATAGAAAGTGACAATGAGCCTAGTAAAGGGAGAGCGAAAGTGAAAATTTATTATAGATAGAAAGTGACAATGAGCCTAGTAAAGGGGGAGCGAAAGTGAACATTTATTATAGATAGAAAGTGACAATGAGCCTAGTAAAGGACCTAAATAAAGTGGAAGGAAACTAGGAAACATCCAAAAAATACAGAAAAGTTAAATAGGGAACGTAAAATAAAAATAAACAAAAGTAGTAAAGGCGTATTGCACATAGTGTATAAACAAAACGGGTCATAATAGGTAACAATAAGGTAAGTAAAGGAAGCTAAAATATATTATAAGGGAACGAAAGAATAGAACAAATAAATGCGTAAATGAAGAGAACTACATAACAGAGCTAATAATACAATGAAGCAGAGATGGAGTGAACAAAGGTAGTCGTAACCCGTGTAACAGAGATGGAGTGAACAAAGGTAGTCGTAACCCGTGTAACAGAGATGGAAAGCGAATATAAAATAGGGTAGGAAGTGTTGAAAGTAACGATAAGGAAACCTGGGTGAGATGCATGAAGAGACATAGATACAAAAAAAGACAGACACACAGATAGATTGATAGGTTAATTGAAGAGGGAGACACACTAAAACATTAATACATGCGACAGACAGACAGACAGACAGACAGACAGACAGACAGACAGACAGACAGACAGACAGACAGACAGACAGACAGACAGACAGACAGACAGACAGACAGAGACAGACAGACAGACAGACAGACAGACAGAGAGAGAGAGAGAGAGAGAGAGAGAGAGAGAGAGAGAGAGAGAGAGAGAGAGAGAGAGAGAGAGAGAGAGAGAGAGAGAGAGAGAGAGAGATAGATAGATAGATAGATAGATAGATAGATAGATAGATAAAGAGAGAGAGAGAGAGAGAGAGAAGCTATTGGGAGTGAAAAAAGCGCGAAAAGGGGCATGTAACAGAGATGGAGAGGGAGGGGCGACGGGCAATAACACTTCTGTTATGATGGAAGGAGAGAGAGAGAGAGAGAGAGAGAGAGAGAGAGAGAGAGAGAGAGAGAGAGAGAGAGAGAGAGAGAGAATGATTGAGTTTGGGAATGTGAAAACACTTTCTTGTAGACAAAATAATAAATGAAGAGACACGCACACCCAATAATACCCCACATAATGAAGAGACACGCACACACAATAATACCCCACATAATTATGAGAGAGAGAGAGTCAGTGAGTGAGAGATTGAGATACTCACATTCACAACTCACACCTATTGAGAGAGAGAGAGAGAAAGGGAGAGAGTGAGAGAGTTCATGTAGGCCTAGTTTGCAAATATTACTGAATTAATTAGCTGTCTAAACTTGAAAATGTGACGCTTTGCTCATTAAATTTATATTAATTCGATTAATAACAAAGTTATAATTTGGAGTCATTTTGAGTTAAATATTAACTTCATTCAAGTAAATGCAAATTAACCTCTAGTTTTTTTATATACTGTAGGCCTACCGGGATTATGTTTAATAATAAATAAATAACATTCATTAAACTAATACAAATTACATGTAAAGGAAGAAGATGAAGATAAAATGTAAACAAGTGAACAGAAGTAAAAGATAATACTAAAAATAATTACTATAATAATATCAGGAATAATTATAGTTATCATATATAAATATTATTATCACAAATATGTTTTAGTCAAATTCTCTCACCACTTTCCTCTCCCCCCCCCCCCTCTCTCTCTCTCTCTCTCTCTCTGTAAATCTTTTAACTCACACGAATCTAAGAATTTCTTCTTCAATCGAGTTGTCAACTTGTGGAATGGGCTTCCCCAAGACGTTATAGACTGCAGCACCGTTGATTCATTTAAAATCCGCCTAGACAAATATCTCGCATCAAACCCGCGACTGACTGCGTTTGTAAATGAATAACTTTATTTTATCCTCCCCTCAGTTACTAACCCATCTGTCCCCTACTAACTTCCTAATCCTGCCACGGACATTAGTTCCCTTTCCAATGTTCCCTTACCCACTCTAAACCACTGTTTGGACACTTGATCCTCAGTGTTTTGGAGGACAAGCAGCCTAGAAGAGTCACTAGACCTGTTGTTGCTTGATTTCCTTTGTACTCTCTCTCTCTCACACTAGTTATCAATATAAAGATCTGTAATAAGTGTTGTGCTTAAGTGACAGGATCTAATACTTTAAACCCCTCAACACGATGGCCTAATGTAGTCGAAATTCTGATCATCAGCAGACAATTTTTTTTAGCTAATATAGTCTACCTCTCAAAGGGGTTATTATGATCTCAATAAACCCCCTGAATAACATAGGAAATTCATAAACTTCAAAAAATCGTCTAATGTCAGCCTGAATCAAAGGTAAAAATACGTCATCCTACTGAAGGGGTTAAAGGAGTCCACCTCGCTTTTTTTCTCTTTCTCTCCCTCTCTCTTTGGCTTGCATCCATTCGGCCCCATTCAGCATACTGTTTTAAGAAGTTTACCCCAATCCAGGAATTTGTACATTTTTCCACAGAAAAAATTCTCCGGCAAAGCCGGATTTCTCCATACAATGCTGGCTCGCCAGGAAGAAATCGACACCTGGATGGGGATAATAAAACTCTTAAAATAGTTGGCTGAATGGGGCCGAATGGATACAAGCCAGAGAAAGAGAGAAAAGGAGAGAAAGAGAACAAAACAGGTGACCCCCCTTACGTAGTTATAATCTTGTGGTACGTTTAACCCTTTGAAGATTATGACGCGTTTGAACAATTTATTCTGGCTAGTATTAAACGATTTTATTCAGATTTGGGAAAATGTATAGATAGGCGCTATAGAGTTAATTGGCATAGCTTGTACCACTTTGATTCCTAAGAGAGCCTTCCTAAACTACACAAAATCGTCTACTGAAAACCAAAATATTGTTACAAGCTCGCTATCGGTCGGCAGAAGAAAGTCGACACCTAGATGGCACGATAAGGCTTAGTAATGGCAAGAACTGGGGCGAAAGGTCTTACAATTTCAAAATTAATGATGGAGAAGTGGGTCCAGAAAAGAAAAAAGTCCTCTTAAGGTGAGATTTTAACATAAGGGGGTGTTTTTTCTGGACGCCCATCTCCCTCATATTTAGCCCCATTAGTTTGAGATTTTAAGACGCTTGCCCCATTAGTTCGGCGATTTTAAGACCTTTTGCCCCATTTCTGTTAATTTTAAGACCTTTCGTGACATTTAGGTGTCGATTTTTTCCTGGCGAGCGATAGCGAGTCTGTAATTTAGGAAATGTTTCTACCGAAAAATGTACAAGTTTATCTCGATGGTTGGTCTAGGGGGCATTTTATTATGGAGGTCTAGGGAGTAAACTAAAATCCTCCCCTTAACCCTTTCAATACCAGTGACGCCCTTTTCATGAGTTTCTGGCAACTATTAGACGATATTATTCAGCTTAGGAAGGACTTCTAGCAAATAACAGAACTTCAAATCGCTCAAGTTTCCCTTTGAACTCCCACAGATCGTTCTTAAACTGCATAAATTAATCTAAATATAGCCCAAATAAGACCAAATAGACGTCACCGGTACTGAAAGGGTTAAGTATTTCCTGTCCCTCGATCAAGCCAATTAGCCCCATTTATACACCACCCGTTAACCCTTTGATAGCATGGGCGCCTTCCTATAATTATACCTTTAAGGGGGAACTAGTCGCTTTTTAGGGACCCCCTTCTCCCTCATGTTTAGCATATTAGTTTTTGAGATTTTAAGACGTTCGTTCCATTAGCTTGGCAATTTTGAGACCTTTCGCCACATTTCTTTGTCAATATTAAGACCTTCCAAGCCATTTAGGTGTCTATTTTTTTTCCTGGCGAGTGGTAGCGAGAAGGAACCGGCCTTCGGCCAAATATTTTTCTACCAAATGTTTTTTACAAATTTATCTTGAAAAGGGGTCTAGAGGGTGTTCTTTTAAGCTTGATGGAGATCTAGCGAGGAAACTTTAAAATTCCTCATTAATATTATATATAGCCCAAAAAAGCAAGTACTACCCTCTTGACAAGCTCTTCAGATGGTACCAGATATTAATTAGATTGAAATGGTTCTATGAAATGATTGATTAATTAACCTTAACCGCACTTTGTTTATGTAGTCGAGGGAGACAAAAGGCAAAGCTGCCTGCGACGAGTGCCACCCCCAGAGTTGAAAGAGTGACAAGGACAAAATCAAGGAATGTACGAACCAAGATTCCTGGACACACGGAGTTTGAAGCAATTTAAGTTATAGGATGAGGGAAAGAAGGGTTCATAGAGAGAGTTCCAGAGCTAAGCTGTTGCCTAGAAGAAAGATTGAGTACTGATAACCCCATTTAATATAAGGCTAAAAAGGTATATCAAATTATCTCAATACCCTTTTGTTATGTTAAACTATAGCCTAAGTGGATAGATATATTACATACCTGCAGTGATTTTGGAGTTTAAGCTATACAACTATCATCAATTTCACTTAAAGATATGGTAGTATCTTTGTTTTATGTAATTAGTACACTATTAAACATGGAAGGATAGAGGAAACACAAGAAGCATAGAAAAGCCAGACAAAAGTCAATGACAAATGTAACAAAGCACGAGAGAGAGAGAGAGAGAGAGAGAGAGAGAGAGAGAGAGAGAGAGAGAGAGAGAGAGAGAGATAACCAAAGAATGAGAGAGGAACGATTAATGAATGAAGGGGGAAGAGGAGATTTAAATGAATGGATGCAAAGGGTGACTGGGATAGGGGTGTTTGTTGTTGTTGTTGTTGTTGTTGTTGTTACCGGCCTAGAACTATTATATGTAAGTGTATTGTTATTGGTGATATTTTGTACTTGGTGTTATGCTTAAGGGGAAGTATTTAGTTTGTTCCCTAGACCTCCATCAAGCTTAAAATTACACCCCCTTGAGTCCCTTTCAAGATAAATTTGTAAATTTTTCGGTAGAAAAATGTACCGGCCGAAGGCCGGTTTCTCTTAAATTACAGGCTCGCTATCGCTCGCCAGGATAGAATCGACATCTGAATTGCACGAAAGGTCTTAATATGGGGTGAAAGTTCTTAAAATCGTTACACTAATGGGGTAAACGTCTTAAAATCTCAAAAGCAATGGGGCTAAACATGAGGGAGAAAGGGATCCAGAAAAAAAATCCCTCAAGTGGAGACCTCCCCTTAATAGTGCTACATCATTTTGTTGTTGTTGTTGTTGTTGTTCCCCAAGCTGCCTGGCCGAACAGCTCCAAGGCCCCGAGCAAGGCCAAGGCCATAACTGAGCGCCCCCACAGAACCCTCTCTGCCGACCACAATAAAGCCTGGGTGACCGAAGCCACTCCATGGCGGGGAGCTGAGGAGGGTGCGGAAACGCCCGGGAAACCAAAGTCCCACCCAGGGCCCTGTGCCCCTCAGCAATTATGAAGAGAAATTTGAGGGGCAAAGGAAAAATGTGACGCTTTGGCTTCCAATCTTGGTAGATTGGGAGGTCAATCCACGGAAAAGACGCCGTCACTTGAGATCTAGGAAATACATAAGTAAAAGGAACAGTCGGAGTAAGCTATGGGTATGGCAGAGATCGCTCAGTTCTCACTCTGATAGACCAGCCCATCACCATATGACTAGAACCCAATCCTCTCAGCATCAGCTAGGAAAGGCCCTAGAAAGCCGCCTTTGGCGGGGGGATACCTCCCCTATTTCAACCCCCTTCGGGGTTGGGCACCCGCCCTTATAGCCATTATACATCATTTTGTTGTTCTTGTTTATTACTTTGGCCTAGAATTGTTATGGTATTTTAAATTGCTTGTTGGTTAATGGTCGCAGTTGTTTCGATATGTATTATTGGATTAACATGGATAGTAGAAGTAGTAGTAGTAATAGTTGTAATAGATGTTGTTGTTGTTTTTCTTGTTTGTTACCTAGGTCTAAAATTGCTATGGTATTTATAATATTCTTGTTGTTGTTTAAAATGAAGATACGTTCATTTTCATTATTAAAGGAACATAAATAGTGGTTCTAGTTGTATATGTTGTTAGGTTTTGTTGCTTTGGCCCCTAATTGCAATACTAGTAAAATAATCATGTTTTTGTTTAATGATTATAGTTTTTATGCTTATTATAGGAAGTTAAACTGCATTAAACTTCGTGTGTCCAGGCATTATTACCCCAACGTCCCTTGAATTTGGCTATGTCACTCTTTAGACTTTTGGGGAGACACTCGTCAAAAGCAACCTGCCTTCTGCCTCCATCATACACATGGAAAAATGGATAGTAATAGTACGGTAGTAGTAATAGTCGTTGCAGTTGTTTTTGTTGTTGTTGTTCTTGGTCTTGTTTGTTACCTTGGCCAAGAACTGCTATGGTATTTAAAAATATTGTTGTATAAATATTGTACTTGCTTTTATGTTTATAACTGGAACAAAATGGATAGTAGTAGTAGTACGTAGGTAATAGTAGTTGTTGTTGTTGTTGTTGATGGTGGTAGTGGTGGTGGTGTTTTTAGAGGGATGTTGGTTATATTTTTGTCGTGACAGTCAACATTTCAGTATTTGAGTTGGAGCGGTGATAGTTTTTGATTGGCTGAGGTTTTGTCTTGTTCAAGGGGTGGTTTTAGTTGGTGTAGTTTTATATTTAAATGTTATTTATTTATTTATTGATGTTGCTGTTACTAGTTACATGCCATTGATTGGTTTGGTGGAAGATAAAATAGTGAGGTTGAGATAGAGTACTATTAAAAAGCAACACCCCTGTTAAGAAATCATCAATTACAAGTTAGATAGTGTTTTTACTAGATTATGTTGGTTGCTCTAAAATCGTTGTTGCATGGTTGAAATACATGCTGTAGGACTCACACATTTGTCTGTAGTTGTTAAAATGTTGATAGTTTGGTTGAAGTGTTATGGTATTTTTGGTAGGATGGTGGTTTGGTAGTTGTGGTTATTGCTGTTACTGGAATGTTGGTTGCTTCCCTTAAGGGGGGTCACTGGTTTTGTTTTTATCTTTCTCTCCTTTTCTCCTTTCCCTGGCTTGTAACCATTCGGCCCCATTCAGCTAACTGTTTTAAGACGTTTATCCCCATCCAGGTGTCAATTTCTTCCTGGCGAGCGATAGTGAACCAGCATTGTATGGAGAAATCTGACTTCGCCGGAGACATTTTTCTATCGAAAAATGTACAAGCTTAGCTTGCTGTTAAAACAAAAATATATATATGCTGGCTCGCTACCGCTTGCCAGGAAAATATTGACACCTAGATGGGAGTAACGTTTTAAAACAATAGGCTAAATGTGGCCGAATGGATAAACGCCAATGAGAGAGGGAGAGAAAAAGACAAAAAGCGAGGTGGGCTCCCTTAATATTTGTCCCTGTCCATAACATGATTCAATACTAGACGAAATTAATAGAAACGGCACCCTCGCACTGAAAGGGTTAACGCTTATTGTATGGCTCAGATATAGATATGGTGGCAGTTAAGGGAACCCACCTCGTTTTGTTTTATCTTTCTCTCCCTCTCTCTTTGGCTTGTATCCATTCGGCCCCATTCAGCCTAATGCTTTAAGACGTTTACCACCATCCAGGTGTCAATATTTTTTCTGGCGAGCGGTAGCGAGCCAGCATATATATATTTTTGTTTTTGCAGCAAGCTAAATTTGTACATTTTTCGATAGAAAAATGTTTCCGGCGAAGCCGGATTTCTCCATACAATGCTGGCTCGCTATCGCTCGTCAGGAAGAAATTGACACCTGGATGGGGATAAATGTCTTAAAACAGTTGGCTGAATGGGGCCGAATGGATACAAGCCAGGGAAAGAGAGAAAAGGAGAGAAAGATAAACAAAAGCCGGTGACCCCCCTTAAAGGGTATTGCTGTTGGTTCATAGTTGTGGTAGAGGGATAGTCGTCAATAGCCCAAGAGTTCGCTCAATATTGTGGACGCTCGGGTTGAAATGTGTGTTTGTTTGGTGCTTGTGATCATTTGGTTGGTAGTTTAATATGAAATGTATAAGTTCGTTCAATATTGTGGAAGCTCTGGTTGAAAGGTACATTGTTTGGGGCTTTTTTATTTCATTTGTTTGATAGTTTAATATGAAGTGTTTATTGATGTGTTCGGGAATGTTATGGTGGTTGTTAAAAGTAATGGTCGTGTGCTTCGAGTCGCGATGGTTCGAGTAAAATAGTGGTAGAAAAAAAAAAGTGATGACGCAATATACATGATGGCTGTTATATTATTTTGGAAATTTGGTGAAATGGGTGATGTTGGTATGTTGTGAATTGTTATATTTATGGAGTACACTAACACAAAATGCGTTATAGAAGGTATGGAGATGTATTTAATTGTCCATATAGCCTAGGTGCATAACAGTCAAAAAAACAATATGTTCACCTCTTTCAGGCCGGAGTTCTATACCGTAGGGTAGTAAGTTTGATTGGTCTAATAATTAAACTATACTCTTTTCATATTAACCGGGCAGGAACTTGCTGTTTCATTCTTGATTACTGAGCAGTGACTGGGTTTAAATAATAGAATATGTCGTTAATTAAGATAACTCTCTATCTCTCTCTCTCTCTCTCTCTATATATATATATATATTGAGTATATATCACAAATACACGTGAGCCACTAAATGTTTCTAATCTCTCAGTAGGGTTCGAACCGCCGACCGTCAGGACGATAGCCGTGGTGTAGTTGATTAAAGGCCGCATCATACAGAATTCGAATCAACCAGAACCCACTGGAATCGAACTTTTCACCGGAATTGACGAGAATTACGCGGCCTTAATCGAGTGTGACTTCAGAGTAGAATGCGACCCATCAATGACCGGAATGTAACTCGAACGTAACTCGATGGACTCGAATGTAACCCAAATATGAGTCGATGTTAACCAGTAAGTGACTCGAAGGAAACCGGATGTGGAAAGAAGACTATTCGATCCCAAGTCGAATGCAACTCGAATGACCAGAATGAGACCGGAATGTCAGTATATCATGACCAGAATTACATGAAGTTAAGTCGAACGTAAGTGGAACTAAGTTGAACGTAACTCGAACGTAAGTGGAACGTGACTCGAATAGGCAGAAGGTGACTCGATGAGGAACCTTTGAGTATATAAAGGGAGGATTGGTTCACAGGCACACCAGTAGTATGTGGGCATAAATGTTAAGTTATCTGTTCAATACCTTTGCATTCAAATTTACCCAGGTCATGTAATTTATTTTATTCAAGTTAATTGGTTCATAAATGTGCAATTTATATGATATTACTATCATGTTTGCATGTGACCTAAAAGTGTCCAAAGAAATGTTATTCCAATGACATATACCACACTACACTCGATGGCATTTTATAAGTTTCCAGGCTTTTTCATAGATTTCTTGTAGACATAATTGCTATGACATGTACCATACACAATTTGAACCCAATTTTATAAGTGTCAAAAGATTTCTAAGTTCTCTCTTCAATATAATTGCAATAACATATACTTTTTTGTAAGTATCGAAAATATTAAACTTCTCTGTTGAATATACCTGCAACGCCATATAGGCCACACAATTTAAGCCCAATTTTCTAAGTGTGTGGACATAAATTTCAAGTTCTCTGTTCAATACCTTTGCATGAACATATACCCATGTCATGTCTTTCCTTTGATTCAAGTTAAATTGTTCATAATCTTCTATTTATAAGATATTGGTATCATGTTTGCATCTTACCTACTCGATCACATATTTCTACTTGACATTATTTGTATTGTGCCATTTCTTGAAATTAATTGTATTCGTTAGAATTTCATTAGTTTCAAAATTATGTTACTGATAGCCGTTTCATCTTTTATATAAATATAATGGCAGTTTAAAAAATTCCAACAAGATTAAAATTATATTTAGGAGAAATCACCACACAATCATACAAATAAAAATATACTTTATTTAAACATGGCACATAAGTTGAATTCAATATTAACAAAAGAGGTAGAGTGTGGTAGAGAGGTTGAGATGTTATGGGTGGAAGGTTTCGAGGGGCCGCACCTAGTCGAGTTATATTCTGGTTGTATTCCAGTTACATTCTAGTTGGATTCCACTCGTATTCTAGTACTTCTAGTTATGTTCGAGTCGACATCCAGTGTACACTCGATACATCAAGCAAGTATGCAGTCATCTACCAGTCATATTCTAGTCGGCATCCAGTTGTATTCTTCTTAATTCGGGTTATATTCAACTCTCATTCCATTACATTCAATTTTAAAGTGGAATAATCAACTTGTCATCCAGTTGACTTCCGGTCATTATCGAGTGGCATCGAGTTACATTCAAGTAATTCGAGTCGGCATCGACTATAAAAATTACGTCAGAACATGACCAGAATAGGTAGAATGCGACTCTAATGCGACTCGAATGCGACCATTATGTAACTCTAATGTAACTCGATAATTTTTAACGGTTTTTTCACTCGATAAATCGTAGAAAGTTAACGCATGCACTAACTTTTTGCTCACTCACTCGATCAATCGAATGACGACTAGAACATCACTTGAATCACAAGAATAGACAAGAATCTAACCAGAACACGTACAAGAATAGACCAGAATCGGGAAGAAGTGGCTGAAA
>CM064493.1:19921645-19948636 GCA_032716605.1 Paralithodes platypus | reverse complement strand
CGTGTATGTGTGTGTGTACGGGTCGTGCTAGTGAGGTCATTCGTTACGACTATTGACGTTCAAACTCTCTCTCTCTCTCTCTTAATCACACTAACACACACACACACACTCGCTCCATCTTCCAGTCTCTCTCTCTCTCTCTCTCTCTCTCAATATATATCCTACATAAATTATTAAATCAAAACAAATAATAATCTCCCCTGAAACTCCTAACATTTCTATTGGTATACACATATAAACAAAATATAAAAACCCTACAGCCTTTCACATATAAATAGGCTCAGTCATATGGAAGGCTTAAAATTCAAAATTACGCCGGCATGAGGCATTTAATTCAAAGTTGGAAATATTTTCGGGCAAGGAATTTAAATAGCTAAACATTTATTATTATGATAATTGCTACGTAATAATCTCTCTCTCTCTCTCTCTCTCTCATTAAAGTACTTATAAATTTAGGTTCATCTATCTTACTATTTTACAATATAAGCATATATTAAAATACGCGCATATCTGCATTATTAGTAAATAGATAAATGGAAATATCACACAAATTATACTGTATTAATACCAAATGTAATTGCATATTACGTCATTGAACCTGTAAGTCTAAATAATTGCCACTTAATTTATAGAAGTACGTACAAAACGATTTAAGTTAAGGGGGTCACCGTTTTTTTTTATCTTTCTCTTTTCTCTCTTTCCCTGGCTTATATCCATTCGGCCCCATTCTGCCAACTGTTTTAAGACGTTTATCACCATCCAGGTGTCGATTTCTTCCTGGCGGGCGATAGCGAGCCAGCATTGTATGGAGAAATCCGGCTTCGCCGGAGACATTTTTGCTATCGAAAAATTTACAAATTTAGCTTGCTGTCTAACAACAAACTATATATATATGCTGGCTCGATACCGCTCGCCAGGAAAATATTGACACCTGGATGGGGGTAAACGTCGTAAAACAGTAGGCTGAATGGGGCCGAATGGATACAAGCCAAAGAGAGAGAGAGAGAATGAGAAAAAAACGAGGTGGGCTCCCTTATTATCCATAAGACCTTTGGAGACAAAACAAACATATACAATAACGGAAGGTTTTCTGGACCCCCGTCTCCCTCATGTTTAGCCTCATTAATTATGAGATTTTAAGACATTCGCCCCAATGGTTTAACGATTATAAGACCTTTCGTGTCATTTAGGTGTCGATTTGTTTTCCTGGCGAACGATAGCGAGCCAGTAATATTAATAGGAGGAACCAGCTGGGGCATTTTTCTACCGAAAAATTCACAAAATTATTTCGAAAGAAGTTTTGAACGTAATATAAATTTAATAAAATAAATAAGTAAATACATAAATGAATAGATACAAAAATACGAATCACAATACAAGCAAATATTCAGTGGAATCATGATAAACCTCACCAGCCTTCGCTAATATTTGATGCTAAACAAATTTGATTCAAGCTTTTATTTTTGTTAGAGTGCTCGTAATCATCAATCATTCATATAAAACTCTTACACCAGTATTATTTCATGGATATTTCACTTGTTTGTTAATAAATATTGTTCAATTTGAATACCTCTTCCAAAGCTTAAAACAATTAAATAAGACTCCTTAATCTCTAAATGGCACCTGTATGTTCAGCCTCAAACATTAATAACAAGTTTTTGGATGTAAGCAAAATACTAACCGATCATTCTATCCAGTATTCTCATTAGTAATGGGTATTCATAGATATGTTTTTCGAAATTTCAATTGCACAGTACATAGTTTATAATATATATTTTATATTTGTTTGTCCATATTCTTCAGTTTATACAGGTTTCTTCTAATAATGCAAATGTTATTGAAAGATTAACATTTTGTATTATTTTTCTTAATGTTCTCAACTTAAAATATTGATTCACAATTATAGACAAAAATACCTGTTTATTATCGTAATTGTGTACCGGTGTATACTGTAGTGTTTCTGAATATATATGCACCATACGCACACACACACACACACACACGCCACCAACACCACAAAGGGAACGATTTACAACGATCCCATCAGTTATAATTAGGCTAAATACAATCACATTTTGATCAAACACACACAATATGAGAGAGAGAGAGAGAGAGAGAGAGAGAGAGAGAGAGAGAGAGAGAGAGAGAGAGAGAGAGAGAGAGAGAGAGAGAGAGAGAGAGAGAGAGAGAGAGAGAGAGCAACATAATATCAAAACACACATACACACATACACCAAGTAAAGGCCTTTCAAAGCTTTCCATCAATGCACTACCCCGCCTCTCCCCTGGGGGCGGAAAGCCGAACTAAGGATGAAAAGCAAGGAGGCGAGTCGAGACATTTGTAAGGACACTAACCCAACTTTTTATAATAACTAAGTATTATATAAAAAGGCGGGTAGAGACATTTGTAAGGACACTAACCCAACTTTTTAAAAATAACAATGCATTATAACAAAACACAGAGTGACAAGATAACAACCATAACAGATGACACAATATCAGAGTCAGATCATGGTCATCATTGTCTCCATTAACAACAACAACAACAGCAACAGCAGTAACAACAACAACAACAGCAGCAACAAACATGAAAGCTGAAGCGCGGGTAGAGAGTGATCTTTCTGAATCACCAATAGATAATGTATCAATAACGTAATCAAAATATTAATAACAACAACGAAAACAACCCTAACAACAGCCGCAACATCACCATCACCATCACCACCATCAACAACAACAACAACACCAAATACGGTTCCATGTCATTTCAACCAGTAGCTCTCAACCAGTGCCAAATTAACCCAGACCAACCAAACCAGTGCCAACATATAGTACAAACCTAACCTAACCGTATAGGTTGATTCGGTACTGGTTGAGAGCTACTGGTTGAAATGGTCTACTGGTTGAGAGCTACTGGTTGAAATGGTCTACTGGTTGAGTTGACCGGTCACCCCTAATACTGTACAGTATAATGGAACCTGAAATTCAGAAGTAGGGGCCCAACCCTCTGTAGGAAGCACCCTAAGCTGATCTATTAATTTAACCCCTTCTATACTGGTGACATCCTTTCCATTCTATTCTGGCAACTATTACACGATTTTATTAAGTTTAAAACGGGTAACCAGCAATTAAGAAGCTTCGAACTATCTCACTTAACCCTTTGTACTACCACAGATCCTTCTTAAACTGCACAACATCGTCTAAATATAGGGAGAATAAACTAAAAAGACGTTTCGGTACAGAAGGGGTTAAGGGGGTAGAGTTTGTGTATTACCTTATATATTCATTCATATATTATTATTTTTTTCCTCCCTAGACCTCCATCAAGCTTAATACATTATCCTCAAGGTCCTATTTTGAGATAAATTTGTAAAAAAAATCGGTAGAAAAGTTTCCTGACCGAAGGCCGCTCTTCCAAAATTACAGGCTCGCTATCGCTCGCCAGGAAAAAAGTCGACACCTAAATGGCACGATAGGTCTTGATATTGATAAAGAAATGGGGCGAAAGGTTTTAAAATCGGCAAACTATGAGGCAAACGTCTTAATATCTGAAAACTAATGGGGCTAAACATGCGAGAGAAGGTGGCCTAGAACAAAAAACGACATACCTACCGTAACACCGTTAACATAAAGATATTTTTAGGAATAGATTTTTGCACACATAAGAATAGTGTCACCGTTTCACAAGAACAATGCCAATCAATGTTCCCGCTTGTCCTATACTGTATATGCAAAATTGCCTACAACATAGTGATTACTGATGAATTATGTAATATTATCAATACAAAAGAGCTATCGTTACTGTTTATATACGGTGTACTAATTTAGTATTCATATTTTATCACCAACCAACTTTACTTCTAAACTCAATTAATGAAATCAACAAATATATGTGGCTCTCCATGGACTCGAACCTAGGATAATCACACCGAAATTCCTGATAGTGAATTACTTTATTATTCTTATCAGAGATGGGTTTTATCGTCACCCATACACGTTGATAAGGGTGGAATAATATGGACAACTTAACTACCATTTTCATATCTTTAAACCCATACCTTTTGATAGAGTATATTGGCCAAAATTCTCCCAATAGCTAAATATTTCCGATATTACTGTGACTTATTGAGGTATTTCAGAAGGTTAGCCATAGGGGGAAAATTCTAGGGGGTACCGTTTTTCGTATCTGAATTTGAGGAGATAGATAAATAAATACATAAATAAACAAATAAACAAATAAACAAATAAATACATAAATAAACAAATAAACAAATAAATCAATCAATCAATCAATCAATAAATATATATATATATATATATATATATATATATATATATATATCATTAGCTTTGAGCCTGGCTTGCTTTTACTGGAATTTTCAGATTTTTTTTATTCACTAATGTTATTATTTCGATCTTTGTATTTGCTTGACTTCTCAATTTACCTTTTTTAAAAGATTATCAAAATATCATGGAATTATTTCTGCATCTATGCATGTTAACCTATGTTAACTCTCTCTCTCTCTCTCTCGCTCACTGTGTCTCTCTCTCTCATCAAGCCAAAATGACCATCCATGTACAAACTCCAGCCAAATCAACATCACCGCGCGAGAAATATATAAAAATCAATGATGAAAAAATAGGAATTATATGCCGTATTTTTGGTCCCCCCTCGCTCGGGGCCCGTGGTAGTAATTGGATGTGCTAGGAATCCCTCAACAGAGTGTATCAATGGAGGGGACCCAAGATTTTTATCCGACGCTAATAGGGTTTTTCCTTTCACGCTTTAGTGGGGGGATATATATATACAGGGTGTTCCAGTAATGCTTTTCATAAATTATATGGTGGACTCATCAGACAAAAATAAGAATACATTACTCTATGAACATGAGGTTGAGTATTTATAATAACGGAGTTATTACACGATTTAAGTTAACGATAGATACAATGCCATTCAGTCCAAGGGGTAATGTTGCCATTTTAGTGGATTATATCCATTTGGCCTTCGCTATCGCTTGCTAGCCTCAAGATATCCAAGATATCCAATCGGCGTTCTCTCTTCAGGCTAGCGAGCGGTAGCGAGCTGATGTTTTCGGTAGGAAAATCAAATCCGGCGAAGCCGGACATATTTTTCTACCGAAAAGTCAGATCGCTACTGCTCACTATCTTGAGGCTAGCAAGCGATAGCGAAGGCCAAATGGATATAATCCACTAAAATGGCAACATTACCCCTTGGACTGAATGGCATTATATCTATGGTTAACTTAAATCGTGTAATAACTCCGTTATTATAAATACTCAACCTCATGTTCATAGAGTAATGTATTCTTATTTTTGTCTGAGGAGTCCACCATATAATTTATGAAAAGCATTACTGGAACACCCTGTATGTATATATATATATATATATATATATATATATATATATATATACCGTCAAATGGAGCAATTGGGGAAACCTAGGGCAATTGAGGACAGTTAATTAAAACCTCCGTGATAATTATTAAGGATTATTTGGCTTAGTTGGTTGCCATAATATTGCTAAAGACAGAAATCCTGAATAAGTATAATTGAGGTTTTAATGAACTGTCCTCAATTGCCCTAGCTGTCCACAATTACCCCATTTGACGGTATATATACTGTATATATATTATATATATATTATATTTATAGGGGAGGTGTGGTGGACTGGTCATGCCACTGGATTGGTAATCCAATGGACCCGACCCGGGTTCAAATCCCGATATGTCAATGGGAAGATATTATTGGGATTGAATTTGTGCTGTACCTAGTATCAGTGCATTACCACAAAGCCCACCGAAATGCCAAAAAAATACCCTCATTGTTCCCTGATTAAATAACACTGTATGAATATTCCCATATTCAAAATATGTTACAGGGGGACAATGCCTAGTGAGTTCACTGCTCAATAGGTGGCGTTCTGAGAGTGAGGGTCTGAGTCTGGAGGGTGAGACGGTGAAGCACTTCAACGAAGCAACCAGCCGCTTCAGAGATGGAGCTGCTTCAGAGATGGAGCTGCTTCGAGCCATGATGGATGCTTCACATGTCTCACTCCCCAGACTGGAACAAGACCTCACGGGCTTCACCGTGTTGAGCGGTGGAATGTACAGGCTCTCAGCCTATGCCCGAGAGGGAGTAGTTGGAATATAGGAAAAAAAAAAAAAACAGTATATACCCTGTATACCTGTATTTATATATACAGTATATATACCCTGTATATATATATATATATATACGGTATATATATACCGGTATATATATATATATATATATATATATATATATATATATATATATATATATATATGTGTCCCAGGAGGAAAGGGCATAACTTTGGGAAATTATAAAACAAAATAATGTTCTATACGAAATATTCCAAATACTGAACCAGTATAGAGATATTGCATGTTGAAAATTACATTTTTTCCGTGTTTCCCCATAAGGATGGCCTAGATGTCCTAGTGCCTACCATACTTCCATCTAACTGCAATTACTTTACCATGTTATTATAAAGATATTATAATTATGTAAGTTACAAAATGATAATTGACATATTAGCTCGCTTTGGACAAGTTGAAAACTATTGGACAAGGAAGAGTTCATTATAGTGATGCGGGGGAGGCCACTATATAAAACATTCAATATCTTTTCCCAAAGTTATGACCATTCCTCCTGGGACACCTTATACATATTATATATATATATATTGTTTGAGTCCCTAGCTGTAGCCCCCAAACTTTGGGACTATGAGGATATGCATAAAGGGGGTCCAGAAATGTTGTAGGCAAATTAAAAAAATCAAATCAAATCAAATAATAATAATAATAATAATAACAACAAAAACAATAATACTAATGAACATGAAAAAATAAATATATCGGTAAATACTAACACAAACAAAAAATGTGATCCCTGTTGAGTGAATATGCTACCCTCTGAGTTCTCCGGACTATTCTCTAATGTGTACAGGGTGCGGGTACCTCAGCTACTAAATATATATATATATATATATATATATATATATATATATATATATATATATATATATATATATATATATATATATATATACAAAGAAGTAATCATAAAGTTAGCCATATGCAATTCCTCTCCTAAAAAAAAAAAAAAATCCTTTTCCCGGTACAGGCCCATGTCGTATTTTTCCGATACTGCATTTTTGTTATCTATCTTTATATAATGTAATAGTTAAATAAATTGGCATGACATGGTAGGTGAGAACACTCATCATCCACGTACTGCGGCCAAAGTGTTGGTAAGAACAAGCTATTTTTGTTTTCTTTTTTCTGAGGATGAGAGACAAAAGGCAAAACTGCCTGTGATGATTGCCTCTCCCAGAGTTGAAAGAGTGACCGGGCCAAACTCAATGAACAGTCTACCCAAAATGCCTGGACACACGGAGTTTGAAGCAATTTAAGTCATAAGATGAGGGAAAGATGGATTCAGGGAGAGAGTTCCAGAGCTCAGCTGTTGAATAGAAGAAAGAGTGGGAGTATCATTTCACTCTTGAGTTGGAGAGTTGCACAGTGTAGGGGTGGGATTGTGTTGCAAGGCGGGTACTACATACCCTACGTAGAGGAGGTGGTATACATTGAGAGAGCTCTGAGGAACACTGATTATTGTAGTAGCGATAGAAAAGCGAGAGAGATGCAACATTGCGGCGAAGAGAGAGAGAGATTGCAGAGAGTCGGTGAGTGGACGGGAGTTAATGTTCCTCTCTACTTTGTCTAGAAGTGCTGCGTGAAAGGAACCTCTCCACACATGTGAACAATACTTAATACAAGGATGCTCAGTGTACAGATCAAGAAGCTGTGCAGGGGTGAAGATCACCTTGAGGCAGTTGAGCACTCCCAGCTTCTGGGAGGCTGCCTTAGCAAGACTGGTAATATGGTCCTTCCAATAGAGAGCAGAAGAGAAAGAGACACCAATAATACTGAGAGAAGTTGAAGGGTTGATTTTTGTATTGTTGAAGTATAAGGGATAGTCCTTCGGGAGTTCACGACCGGTAGATAGATGAAGAAATTGGGTTTTGGAAGCATTAAAGGCAACAAGGTTTTCTCTGTACCAATTGGATATGTCTAGCGATATATTGCTACTGTAAAGTGTATTGGTTTATTGACTTGTTACTGTCCAACATCACGTTAAGGTGGTTGACAACATAGCCCGGGGCACCAGTAAAGACTTACGGCCCAGTAGTTGGGAGCAGTGGTCTTTTCCCAGCTACAGGGATCTGCCTTGTGTGGGCCGATCGGCTTTCTGCAGACTCCCATGTTCTTATGTTCTATCTCAGGTTTGCCTTGGAGGTGGAAATGTGGTGCTGGAGCCAGAGACTCCCACATAACTGTTGTGCCATAGTTGTTGATAACCCTTTTTGTTTCCACAACCACCTTTAGGGTACCAGGGCTCACACGTGCATGCACACGTGCACACGTTCACTCCTGGTTGAGAGAGTTGGACAGAATAGGGGTGGAAGTGTGTTAATAGGCGGGTGCCAGAGGTTCCTTGGTAACTTCTGCCTACTTGTCTACGTAACCTGTAAGAATCAAATATAGGGATATTTTCTATAAAAATCTATTATCAAAGTAAAGCATTTTAAGTTTGATACAGTCAGTGTTTAACCCTTTGAGTACCAGCGACGTCATTTTCATTTTATACTAGCAATATTTAGACGATATTATGCCGCTTAGGAGGGACATGTGCTAGTTAAAAGGGTTGGTTGAGAGTTTTAAGCCATAGTATTGCTAGAAGCCCTTCTTATGCTGAATAAAATCGTCTTTCCCAGAATAAAGGGCTTCCCTGGTACTCTAATGGTAAATAAAGATTCCATTCCATTCGAAAATAAAACGACACCAATTATAAAACAAATGTATGTTAAGGTGGGTCGCCTGTTTTTTTTTTTTTTTCTTTCTCTGGCTTGTATCCATTCGGCCCCATTCAGCCAACTGCTTTAAGACGTTTATCCCCATCCAGGTGTCGATTTCTTCCTGGCGAGCGATAGCGAGCCAGTATTGTATGGAAAAATCTGGCTTCGCCGGAGAAATTTTTCTATCGGAAAATGTACAAATTTAGCTTGCTGTAAAACAAATATATATATGCTTGCTCGCTACAGCTCGCCAAGAAAATATTGACACCTAGATGGGGGTAAACGTCTTAAAACAGTAGGCTGAATGGATACCAAAGAGAGAGGGAGAAAAAGAGAAAAAAAGCAAGGTGGGCTCCCTTAAACTAGAGGGGCACTCAGTAGAGCGCATACCCCCGCCTACGCTGGTTGGTTCTTTATCACTGATACCATAGGCCTAAATTTTCTTCTGGATCTGGATTCCCGAGTTCGAATCCCGGGAGGACCATATGCTTTCATTAGTTTAAGTCAAGTACATTGGGGTTTGTAATTGATGATTAATGTTAAGAGCGGGGTGTTACTTATTCCTGGATATGATTATGATAGCCTTCTAAATGGTCTTCCTTGGCGTATATCCTATCTCCCTAACAAATTTCGTGAAAATCGGTTTATAACTCTGCGAGATATCTTCTTTGCAGACAGACAGACACAAAAACAAACGAACGGAGGTGAAAACATAACTTCTCTCTCTTTCACTCTCACTCTCTCTCGCTCTCTCTCTCTCTCTCTCTGGAAAAATTCAATACTATTTCAGACGTTCAGGGCCTCTGTGTGTATCCTATATGTGTGCGTATGTGCGTATGTATGGATTTCCGATAGTACTTTTAACGCTCACAGACTCTTTTGATGTGTACCTGTGTACGTATGTGCCTGTGTAAGCAGATTGGATCTAATATTTGAGTTTCCGGAAATTTCTGAGTAGGAGAGAGAGAGAGAGAGAGAGAGAGAGAGAGAGAGAGAGAGAGAGAGAGAGAGAGAGAGAGAGAGAGAGAGAGAGAGAGAGAGAGAGAGAGTAAATGAGTGAGCATTAGAGATAGTTAGATAAATAGACAGATAGAGATAGGTAGAAATAGATATTAGTTAGAGAGAGCATGTTTCTGTATTTGCGATCTTGTGTGAACTCTTGTATATAATGTGTATGTATGTGCGCAACTGACTCTGTGTGTGTGTGTGTGTGTGTGTGTGTGTAAAATTCAATAACCATCCGAGAACAAAAAAGTTAGTCGACACACAATTACAATCAAAATCAAAACACATTCCTTTATCCATATATAAGGTGAATTACTATATCCATTGTGAACTATAGCAGAATTTCTACATAAGCATCTAAATATACAGCATTGTGGAAGTGCATTAAACCACTTCAATTATATTTAGGAATATAATTAAATTAATCGTTTTGGAATATAATAACACAATGGAGTTGTAGCCATTTTTGTCTGTCTTTCGTCTTAATTCTCTCTCTCTCTCTCTCTCTCTCTCTCTCTCTCTCTCTCTCTCTCTCTCTCTCTCTCTCTCTCTCTCTCTCTCTCTCTCTCTCTCTCTCTCTCTCTCTCTCTCTCTCTCTCTTTACTGTCCTTGTGTTCAGCTCAGTAGCAAGACTAATTAGAATTAAGTCTGTGTGGTATGTGTATCTACCTGTATGTAACTCTCTCACTCTCTCAAACACAAATATACACACACTCACTCACTCACTTTCACTTTCACTTCCACACACACTCTCTCTCTCTCTCTCTCTCTCTCTCTCTCTCTCTCTCTCTCTCACACACACTCTCTCTCTCTCTCACACACACTCTCTCTCTCTCACACTCTCTCTCTCTCCTTTTCACTCTAACAATTTCAAACAGTTACTCATGCTTCCCAACGAAATAAGTCCATCCTATCTCACGCACATTACACACATGAGGTATAGACTTGCACAAAGGACATGTATTATTTTATGTGTATTCATATCATAAAATGTACAGCAACATTTAAAGCTACGCAGAATGTTCATAAAAGCGGAAATAGGAAATAAATCACACGGAAAATGATAAATTATTATACATTAGCATCCATTCAATCAGACAGACAGACAGACAGGCATACAGACAAACAGCCACCACACAAGCATAGAAACAATCACACATACGGACACGCACACCCCTTTCACACACACACACGCACACCTCCCCCCTCCCCCACCCCCCACAGAAACCCTACACCCTCCCACACACACTTAAAAATATACTCAACACACACATACAAACACACATACACACACACACACACTAAACACACACACCTTCCCCCCAAACAGAAACCCTACCCCCTCCCACACACACTGAAAAATATACACAACACACATACAAACACACACACACACTAAACACACACACCTTCCCCCCAAACAGAAACCCTACCCCCTCCCACACACACTGAAAAATATACACAACACACACACACACACCCTTCCCCCCACGAACAGACATCGTCCCCCCTCCGACACACCCTCAAACACACACACACACACACACACACACACACACACACACACACACACAGAGGTTATCACAGTAGTAAATCTCAGGCTCCCGCTCTGAATACCTCGCTATACAAGACCTCAGCAAAAATAGACGCAAATCCTCCAAAAATTCCCATAATACGTCAGCATATCTCCCTTTATCTGCAAACTCGATAACATTCACACACACAAATGGATAAAGGAGTGCTAAAATGGTTGAGGCTCTTTGTATGGAAAAAAATGTATATATAGATGCACGCTAACACACACACACACACACACACACACACACACACACACACACACACACAAATACACACACACACACACAAATATACACACACATACACACACACAGGCGAATGACAGCATGCGTGTACACCTTTACGTACACATATTGTATATACACAAACATACACACAACGTACATAACTACTTACGCGGTACAATACAAACGAGAAAATATACACATACAGCTAGCCTATGGAAAGGTTAAATACACATATAAATATATATCCATACAGAAAATCTTTCTACCCCCCTCTCTCTCTCTCTCTCCCTCTCTCTCTCTCTCTCTCTCTCTCTCTCTCTCTCTCTCTCTCTCTCTCTCTCTCTCTCACACACACAAGCACATACACACAAAAACCATACACACAATTACAAATACACAAACATATAGTCACACACAACTGATCGCCCTAACCAAGCCCTAACAATAACCAAGAGAGGTTAAACAGAAGAAAATAATAAAAGAAACAAGGATTTACAAGGAGTAGTTTGTATCTCGGAGACCTTGCGGTCCATTCCGGGGAGAAACTCGAAGCGGAAGGAGAAAGCTTGTTTAGTGCACTACACTCATTAGTCATTACTATCTAAAATACTATCTACCCTCTTCTTGAACTGGTCTACTAAGGTATTGTTTACAACTTCTGAGGGAAGTTTGTTCCAAGTAGAACATATCTTATATGTGAACTTAGTTTCCACAAATACTAGTGCTGAACCTTTTCAATTTAACCTCCACTCGTGATTGAGTGTTGAATTAATATTGAAGCTAAACATTTTGCTATAATCCACATTGTCAAACCCATTAAGTATTTTAAAAACTTCAATGAGCTGACCTCGTAGTTTGCGAGAGAGAGAGAGAGAGAGAGAGAGAGAGAGAGAGAGAGAGAGAGAGAGAGAGAGAGAGAGAGAGAGAGAGAGAGAGAGAGAGAGAGAGAGAGAGAGAGAGAGAGAGAGAGAGAGAGAGAGAGCAGGTCTTGAAGTTGTATAATTACATCAAAAAGTCATGTGGCACTTCCTGCAACAATTTCAACTTATTTATGTAGTTAGGAGAATTTTTAAGGGACGCTCGGATAATTTTAACAAACTGACGACATATATATAAACTTCCACACATAAAATGTAAAAGTAAACACACATACACACATGCACACACACACTCTCTCTCTCTCTCTCTCTCTCTCTCTCTCTCTCTCTCTCTCACATACGACAAACACACACACACGTATGAATGCCTTGTTTTCATATTCTGCAAATGTCAGGAAATCGGTTGCTAGGGGATGACATTACTCGTCCGGTTAAGATTATTATATTGTATAATACTAATATATAATTATATAGATTATTATATTGTATAATACTAATATATAATTATATAGATTATTATATTGTATAATACTAATATATAATTATATAGATTATTATATTGTATAATACCATATATAATTATATAGATTATTATATTGTATAATACTAATATATAATTATATAGATTATTATATTGTATAATACTAATATATAATTATATAGATTATTATATTGTATAATACTAATATATAATTATATAGATTATTATATTGTATAATACTAATATATAATTATATAGATTGTAATTACATGTTTTGATCGAAAAGAAGACTTCAAAACATTATCAGTCATATCCATAAATACGAAGGAAAAGTGTTCGCCTAACCCTTTCAGTACCGGGGGAATCCTTTCCATTATATTCTGGCAGCTATTAGACGATATTATTCAGTTTAAAAAGTTACAAGGACGGCACCGGTACTGAACTGGTTAATACCAAGAGTCAATAAATAACATGTTTTAGCTACACTATCTTCACATCATCCAAGTAATCAAAAGGGCGAATTACCGTCAGCTACGATAAGACAGTCTACAGTTGTCCTGCATTATTTCAAACTACATTCCATTAAAAGGGGTGACCTGCCTTGTTTCTGTCCTTTCCTCTCTTTCTCTAGCTTGTATCCATTCGGCCGCATTCAACCTACTGTTTTAAGATGCTTATCCCCATCCAGGTGTCGACTTATCGCGAGCCAGCATTGTATGGATTTCTCCGGCTTCGCCGGAGAAATTGATAATAATAAGCCAATCTTTAAGAATAAAAAGGTAAATTGATGGTAATAAGCCAATCTTTAAGAATAAAAAGGAAAATTGATGGTAATAAGCCAATCTTTAAGAATAAAAAGGTAAATTGATGGTAATAAACCAATCTTTAAGAATAAAAAGGTAAATTGATAGTAATAAGCCAATCTTTAAGAATAAAAAGGTAAATTGATGGTAATAAGCCAATCTTTAAGAATAAAAAGGTAAATTGATGGTAATAAGCCAATCTTTAAGAATAAAAAGGTAAATTGATGGTAATAAGCCAATCTTTAAGAATAAAAAGGTAAATTGATGGTAATAAGCCAATCTTTAAGAATAAAAAGGTAAATTGATGGTAATAAGCCAATCTTTAAGAATTAAAAGGTAAATTGATGGTAATAAGCCAATCTTTAAGAATAAAAAGGTAAATTGATGGTAATAAGCCAATCTTTAAGAATAAAAAGGTAAATTGATGGTAATAAGCCAATCTTTAAGAATAAAAAGGTAAATTGATGGTAATAAGCCAATCTTTAAGAATTAAAAGGTAAATTGATGGTAATAAGCCAATCTTTAAGAATTAAAAGGTAAATTGATGGTAATAAGCCAATCTTTAAGAATAAAAAGGTAAATTGATGGTAATAAGCCAATCTAAGAATTAAAAGGTAAATTGATGGTAATAAGCCAATCTTTAAGAATAAAAAGGTAAATTGATGGTAATAAGCCAATCTTTAAGAATAAAAAGGTAAATTGATGGTAATAAGCCAATCTTTAAGAATAAAAAGGAAAATTGATGGTAATAAGCCAATCTTTAAGAATAAAAAGGAAAATTGATGGTAATAAGCCAATCTTTAAGAATAAAAAGGTAAATTGATGGTAATAAGCCAATCTTTAAGAATAAAAAGGTAAATTGATGGTAATAAGCCAATCTTTAAGAATAAAAAGGTAAATTGATGGTAATAAGCCAATCTTTAAGAATAAAAAGGTAAATTGATGGTAATAAGCCAATCTTTAAGAATAAAAAGTTAATTGATGGTAATAAGCCAATCTTTAAGAATAAAAAGGTAAATTGATGGTAATAAGCCAATCTTTAAGAATTAAAAGGTAACTCACGATCAATATACTCAATGATAATATATACCCCTTTCATTTATACCCCTCATATTTTACAATAATAAAAAAGCAATTGTTAATCAAAATGTGACTCTTATACATAATGTTAACTGTATAACATTAAACAAGTATCTCCAATTTTTGTTTTGGCCTAATAAGAAAATAATAGATTGCCATATATATTAAATTATGAATCCCAGTTGCCATGCATTGAATTACAAAGCATATTCAAATTTCAAGCTCGATATTAATGTTTGCATATTAATAGTAATAGTTGTGTCACAATATAATATAGTAGACCCTTCAAGGGAGCCCACCTCGCTTTTTTCTCTTTCTCTCCCTCTCTCTTTGGCTTGTATCCATTCGGCCCCATTCAGCCTACTGTTTTAAGACGTTTACCCCCATCTAGGCGTCAACATTTTCCTGGCGAGCGGTAGCGAGCCATCATATATATATTTTTGTTTTGACAGCAAGCTAAATTTGTAAATGTTTCGATAGAAAAATGTCTCCGGCGAAGCCGGATTTCTCCATACAATGCTGGCTCGCTATCGCTCGCCAGGAAGAGATCGACACCTAGATGGTTGATAAACGTCTTAAAACAGTTGGCTGAATGGGGCCGAATGGATACAAGCTAGGGAAAGAGAGAAAAGGAGAGAAAGATACAACAAAACAAGCCGGTGACCCCCTATAATTTATACGAAATATTAATGACTAAAGATAAATAATGGGAACATTTTTAATATAATCCAAAATACGGAAATACTTGATAAACTTCTTAAACAGAGATGGAATGAAAAAACACCCCCTTTCCAAATCTTGAAAATATATTTAAGCCATAAAAGTTTTCTCAGGGGAAGTTTTCTAAAGAACTGATTAAACGGAACGAATATGCACACAGTTTTCCGGTGCAGTAAAAATATTATCGAGGAAACTTGTGTTAGGATATCAAATTTCATGTAAGTCTATTTTGTATAATACAAACAAATATACATATATAACATTTAATAGTACAAAGGATAGATAATACATGAGAGGAAGTATCTACTGTATTGTATGCAGGCACATTTAAAAATAGAGCTGATACTAAAAACAAATATTGTATAAGATATATGCTCTCTCTCTCTCATATATATATATATATATATATATATATATATATATATATATATATATATATATATATATATATATATATCACAGGGTACAAGGTAAAAGAATAGACAAAAGACGAACCATCAAAAATGAAACAGAAACGGAGTAGTATAAGACGAAGAATGAAAATAAACACCCTCTGAGGAGGAGCACTTTATTGACAACGTTTCGCATATAGCTTCATCAGGCATTGGCCTGATGAAGCTATATGCGAAACGTTGTCAATAAAGGGCTCTGCCTCACATGGTGTTTATTTTCATTCTGTCTACTTTTCAGAGTATAGTTTTTTCAAAGATGAAGAAGAAAGAAACAATACAAAAACAACTGAAAGAGAAACCAGAGAGTAGGAAAAGGAGCATAGAAGACAGGAAAATGAAGAAGTCAAATTGAATCAAGTTTTCTGCTATCGGTCACAATCGCGGCCCACCCCCCGGAGTCCGCTTGAGTCCGCAGAAATGACACACAATTCCGGATAAAAACGAACCGAAAATGTCCCCGGGTTCCACGACCGTGAAAAGCGAGTTATAATTCCCGTAATCTGATCAGTTGGGCCCCGGGGTGGTGTAGGTAGGGGACATCTCGGTGCACGGGGAGGCCATTTTGGAGACACTAATATACATCGCACTGTCAACATTATCGGTATGAATATTAACACTATTTGAGGAGGAGCACTTTAATGACAACGTTTCGCGCATATATATATATTGTTACGTATCTTGATCCTCAAGTGGTTAACTTGATGAATCTAGATAGCACAGAGATATATATTAAGGTATCAGTCAGCTGAAGGCAAAACAAAAGTAAAATCTAATAACATTATTTCCTGTTGTTGCTTACTTTCCTTTTGGATCTTAGGACTTGGTATCCTTTATGGACTGATACTCTTTAATTATGAAAAATACTGAAACTAATTAAAGTCATGTAGTATTTATAAAAAATTATTAGTTAACCGAAGCTTAGTAGGCTATGGTTATGAACCGAATAAGTTATATCTAAAGAAGGACTATTAATTCTATAAAAAGTCTTGAAAGATAAATATTAAAGTAAGAATATTTCTGTCTCTTACCCTTTTTGAAATGAATAGATAGTTTTCTTATGTCCTTTTATTTATATTTAATGTAATTATTCTTGGTTCTTGTCTTACGTTAACAGTATTATATTATTATTATCATCAGGACTTTTTATGTGACTTTGATATTCAAAGTCACATAAAAAGTTAGATATATATTTAATAATTAGTTAAATGTATTTCTTAACCACGTAACATTGAGGTTTGATTATGAGTAAATTAAGTTACAGGATCGCTTCATAGATTCGATTCAGGTCTCACTCAAATAATATGAAAAGCAAAAATAATATTTTGAAGCTAAAAGAATTTGCTTCAGCTTAGGAAATCACTAGAAGTAATATTAACACAGCCATGTTAGTCTAAGGCGATATTACTAATACGAGACAATAGCATCACCGTACTAAGCACCGTTAAGCAATGTAAGCTTAATTAAAAGAAAATTAAAGAACTCGTAAGTATTAATATAAAACAATAGTATTACTTTCATCATAACCCAATTACTTAAAGAGTTGCTTTAGTCCACAAGTTAGTCAACTAAAATAGTTAAGTACATAATAATAGCGTTAACGTTAATTCCCAATCACATATCTCACTAACCAACATAACGTAAGTGTTTACACCGAACACACTTATATAATCTGACTGACAGTCACAATCCCATTATAATACTTCACCCCGTCTTCCTCCAGCTGCAAGTTCACCTTCCCCAACTCCAAATGAGACTGATTTGAATGCCCACTACTCGGGTCTTATATACTAAACAATGATGGTGTAGGAACGAATCAGGAGGCGAGTGATGGTGCGCGCCCCTATCACAGCTCCTCGAGTTGCATAGCAGGTGCGTCGTCCAATGGGGGCTCCTGGCGTCGATCATACGTCATAGCGTCGGGTCATCGAAGTAGTTTGCAGGGTCCCCTATGACGCACGCAGGTGTGAAGGCTTGTTTGCTGGTATGCGGACGAGCTGGTTTCCCACTCGCTGGTTCGCTCGCTAGTCTGCTTCGCCGCTTGGGTAGTTTGACACTCCTTCAACTCTAATTCTAACTCTTAAATTAACATACAGGACTCCGTATGTCAGAATATATATATATATATATATATATATATATATATATATATATATATATATATATAGAGAGAGAGAGAGAGAGAGTGAGAGAGTACATGCGAAACGTTATCATTAAAGTGCTCCTCCTCATATGGTATTTATAATAATTTTGTCAACTTTTCTGAGTATATTTTTTATCAACATTATCAGTAGACATAGTAGTAACAAAGCTTAAAATATAATTGTGAAACAAAGCTTTTCTTGTATAACCTCCTAGCTATGATGGAACAGGCAACACTTGAGTTGCCCTTATACAAGAACAAACACTTTCCAAACTATACATTAATATTTAAGCTTCTTTAACCTATTTCAGGATGCAAAAGACGAATTAATTTCTTTCAATTTTATATATTGTTTCTAATGAGTGTGAAAGACACAAACGATAATGCAAGGCAGTAACAAGTGTCTTCCCCAAAGTTGAAAGAGTGATAACGAGCCAAATTTAGGTACCGTACGTTAGACTCAAAGAGTCTAGATGCACGGAACATGAAACAGTTTAAGTCATAGGATGAGGGGAAAAAAATTGAGCGAGAGAGAGTACCAACGCTTACTTGTTGAGTAAAAAGAAAGACTGGGAAAATGTGTTCAACCTTAGGTTAGAGAGTTGGACAGAATAGGGGCGGGAATACGTAGAATGGTGGGTGCCACCCACTCTTCATAAGGGAAGAGATAATTATATACTGAGAAGACACGAATTGTAGTAATAGCGATAAAAGAGTGAAAGAGATGCAACATCGCGGCATGTAGTGAGAGATTGTAGGGAATTAGTAAGAGGAGAAGAGTTGATGAAACGAAATGCTTTTGACTCTACTCTTTCGAGAACTGCAGTTTGGGTGTATCCTCTCCACACATGCGAACAATACTCCATACATGGGCGCACTGTGCCCCTGTACCATAGACCCCTTTACATACAGGGTGTACAGAGCAAGAAGCTGTGTGGGGTCACGCATGCGAACAATACTCCATACATGGGCGCACTGTGTCCCTGTACAGAGCAAGAAGCTGTGTGGGGGTGAGGAACCCACGGAGACAGTTGAGCACACTTAACTTCTGGGAATCTGTTTTAGCAATAGTGGTGATATATTCTCTCCAAGAAAGGCAAGGAGATAAAGAACACCAAGAATACTGAGAGAGGATGAAGGGTTGCTTTGTGTGTTGTCATTAGACGACTTTATTCTTGAGTTTTGTCTACCCTTTAAGGGGAGACTGGCCGTTTGTTTGGTCTATTAATTAATTTATTCACATATTTTTTTAGTTTCCTCCCTAAACCTCCAAGCTTAGAAAAACACCCCGTAGATCCCCCTTCAAGATAGATTTGTAAATTTTTCGGTAGAAAAAATTTGCGGCCAAAGGCCGATTCCTCCTAAAATTAAAGGCTCCCTATCGCTGGCCAGGCAAAAATCGACACCTAAATGGCACAAAGGGTCCTAATATTGACAAAGAAATGGGGTGAACATTCATAAAATCCCCAAACTAATGGAACCTACGTCTTAAAATTTCAAAACTAGTGGGGCTAAACATTACGGAGAAGGGGGTCTAGAAAAACGGTCCGTTTCCCTTTAACTGCGAAAGATACCTACAGGTTCATCCTAAGCTCCAAAAAATCTTCAAATACTAGCCATATTTTATAGAGGAAACGCGTCCTTGTATTTTGAAGGGGTTAAATGTATTCAATGTTCAATACTGCTATAATTAATGTTGCCGATAATTTGATGAATAATTCTAGTTAAATGTGTGTGACATTCCAGTAATTCGTTGGCAATAATGGTGGGAGTTCTGGGGTCATAAACAGTAGGGGATCTTTCTACCACAGGATTCATTACCCAAGGGGGGGGGGGGGAGGGAGAGGGAGAGGGAGAGGGGGAGAGAGAGAGAGAGAGTAGGTGTGTGTGAGAGAGTGAGAGTAGGTGTGTGTGAGAGAGAGAGTGAGAGTAGGTGTGTGTGTGAGAGAGAGAGTGAGCGTAGGTGTGTGTGTGAGAGAGAGAGAGAGTAGGTGTGTGTGAGAGAGAGAGTGAGAGTAGGTGTGTGTGTGAGAGAGAGAGTGAGAGTAGGTGTGTGTGTGTGTGTGAGAGAGAGAGAGAGAGTAGGTGTATGTGAGAGAGAGTGAGAGTAGGTGTGTGTGTGAGAGAGAGAGTGAGAGAAGGTGTGTGTGTGTGAGAGAGAGAGTTTAGGTGTGTGAGAGAGAGAGTTTAGGTGTGTGAGAGAGAGAGTTTAGGTGTGTGAGAGAGAGAGAGAGAGAGAGAGAGAGTGAGAGTAGGTGTGTGTGTGAGAGAGAGAGAGAGAGTAGGTGTGTGTGAGAGAGAGAGTGAGAGTAGGTGTGTGTGTGAGAGAGAGAGAGAGAGAGAGTAGGTGTGTGTGAGAGAGAGTGAGAGTAGGTGTGTGTGAGAGAGAGTGAGAGTAGGTGTGTGTGAGAGAGAGTGAGAGTAGGTGTGTGTGTGTGTGAGAGAGAGAGAGAGAGAGAGAGAGAGAGAGAGAGAGTAGGTGTGTGTGAGAGAGTGAGAGTAGGTGTGTGTGTGAGAGAGAGAGTGAGAGTAGGTGTGTGTGTGTGAGAGAGAGAGAGAGAGAGAGTAACCCTTTGCTATTCTAAGTGTAATAAATTTGTAAATAGGCTCTTTAATGAACCTTCAATTTGATTTTATGGACACTATGCAAGAAACAAAGGAAGGGCCCGTTGAATTGGCCATATCCCAGAACGGTCTTCAAGCTTGTCTAAAGTTGTTATTGTTCAGGAAATTAGAAGAGCTAAAAACGCTGTCAAAATTATAGTTGAAAAAAGGTATGAAATGGGCAAATAAAGTGTCCCTCGTGTTGGTATATGGGTAGTATAAACCCATCTAACCCCTTCAGCACGATACGCCTTTTTACCATATATTCTAGCTAACATTAAAAGATATTATGCAGTTTAAATAGGACCCATGTTATTCAGAGGATTGGTTGAGATCGTATTTACCTCTTTGAGTCCTAGAGGTAGATTATAAGCTAAAGAAAATCGTCTAATGGTAAAAAGAACATAATGAAAATTACGCCATCGTGGTGAAGGGGTTAATATACTGTAATAATAGAGGAGTATACCCCTCTCAGTATACCCAATGATATTGTATACCTCTTTCACACCATTGGATTTTCAACAGTGTACCCCCCCCCCCCCACCACCACCTTCTACCCTCCTGTACTGGCGACGTCTGTATCATATTATTCTAGCTGTATTTTGTGCAGTTAAAGAAGGATCTGTGGCACTTAAAAGAGCTAAGTGAGATAGTTTGAATCCTATTAATTGCTGGAGGCCCTTGTGAAACTGAATAAAATAGTCTTATAATAACTAGAATAAAGTTAAAAGGACGTCGCCGGTACAGAAGGGGTTAAATACTTGTGCATTTTTCTTTGGGCTAAGTCCTACACAACAAATACTCTGGAGACACGTATAATAACAGTTTATACTGCATTTTTGCGACAGATTTAGTTACCAATATTTGTGCATAATCTGTCATGCATACAATTAAAAAAAATCCGATTATTGTATCAAATAGAAATTACCTGGTATGCAATTATTATAATTTTTGTTTTAAGTTATTTATATAATTTACTTATTCATTGTAATTACTAAAGCAAAAAGTATGCTTCAGAAAATAGACCAAAATGTCGGTAGTTGTCAAGGCTGTTTACAAGAGGGTCAGTAGTCTCGGAAATACGTGGAAAACTCAATCTTATTAACGGGGAGAGGAGAGGTCATTTTTACAAGGCATAACAGTTTGGTTTTGGCCTTGCTGTCACTTCTCATGTTTACCTATTTTCTTTCTTCGTTTGTATTCGTTTTACTGACTATTTACTACTCTCCTTATATTAGTTTTCCTTCTTCATTTGTTCGTTTCATTCTGCAAATTTCGCTCAACATCCCATTATATTTTCACTAATCTTATTGTTGTTTACCTCCTAATGTTATTTTCACTAATCTTATTGTTGTTTACCTCCTAATGTTATTTTCATTAATCTTATTGTTGTTTACCTCCTAATGTTATTCTCACTAATCTTATTGTTGTTTACCTCCTAATGTTATTCTCATTTTCCTCTTTCGTCTTAAGATGCACGTTGCATTTATGTCTCAAATCCAAAGCATACAATTATTCTTATTATATTTTAGCTTTCCCTTTTTATTTTGTCCCCAGCCTCTCTATTTCTCTATTTAAACAGACATATAAATAAGAGACAGATATACTGTACATATATACACATATATATAGAGAGAGATAGAGATAGAGATAGAGATAGATAGATATAGATATAGATATAGATATAGATATAGATATATATATATATATATAGATATAGATAGACATACATGATATACCCTTCCCAATCTGTCTAGAATCGTCTAAAAATAGCCAGAAAACATATATGTAATGCGTCATAGTATCTTCTAAGGCCTTTTGACCGCACCAGGAAGTCTTTGCGGAAACACGGGGATGAGGAGGACTGGTTTTCGAATTCTGGAGACGATGAGCGAGAGAGAGAGAGAGAGAGAGAGAGAGAGAGAGAGAGAGAGAGAGAGAGAGAGAGAGAGAGAAAGAGAAAGAGAAAGAGAGAGAGAGAGAGAGAGAGAGAGAGAGCATTTTATATTACTGAATGCCGTTACTTGCACTTAATGAACACAATACGATATATGATTATTATGTATACAGTGTAACAAACAGCTAGAGAGAGTATCTTTATCTTTAAAATACAACGCTGAAGATTATTTGAACAAGGGATTTAGAAGAGATTTGTTGTGAGGAATCAGGAGACATGCAAATTTAGACATCGAGATAGATATAGATAGATAGATAGATAGATAGATAGACAGTTGATAGTCAGTCAGTCATAATTTGATTTCATAAAAGTGTTATATATTGTATACTATTTACCGAGATAGATAGGATAGATAGATAGATAGACAAATAGGCAGGGAAGACAGACAGCAGACATATAGATTTACAGGCAGGTAGAACAGACAGGCAATGATATAGACAAAACGACAGGCAAACAGAAATAGATAAATGCACCAACAGATAAGACAGATACATAGATAAACAGATGCTCACACAGACAGACAACTACAGATAGACAACATTGTATAGACAGTAGGGATAGACAAATAATATACACTAGGTACAGAATATAACACTTGGTACTTTTGCACAATAAACATTATATACTGTATAATAATATATATATATTTGTTTTGTTTTTTTATTCAAACTAATGATCAGCAAATATCCTTTCTTTTTTGGCGTACCAGGACGTCCTTGCGAAAATACTGAGACTGGAAAGACTGATTTTCGATTTTTGAGGACGAAGAGATAAATACGATAGATATTTAACTAGATAGATAAAGTTATTATATATAATAGATACACGTAGATAGATGTAGATAGATAGGTAGGTAGATAGACTAAAATCGGACACAATCCAAAATATATATTAAACTAAACCCCTTTCACGTACAGGACGCGTTTTGAGCCTATTCTGGGACATTTAAAAGCCTTTGTGACCATCAGGGGTGTTTAGAAACCTTTAGTTTAGTTACTTCAACCTCTGCAGTTGTTTTTGAGTTAGCTGTGGGCAGAAAACTAATTTTGGAGAGGTAATTATAAGATTTCTGAATGCTAATCTGGCAACCCCCGCGTCCAAAGGATAGCGAAAGGGTTAATAAGCACAGAACATACGTTTTACCTAACTATAGTCCATTCATTATAGGTGTGCCAGAAATCGTGAACCCTAACCTCTGCAAATCAAAATGGGCTAGAGCAAATGGGCTGTAAGTTATCCACACCTATTCACTAGCCGACTCCTCCCAAATGGTAGATAAATTAGCTAGAATACTCCAGGCGTTTTTTTAGTTATAGAGGAGAGTAATCATGACACCCACACACACACACCCACACACACCCACACACACACTTATATTCTCTACACATACTGTATAGGCTTATGTATATTTTCTTTTCTTATATAATTTTTAGATCAGGTATGGATATTAAGGTTAGATTTATATGCATTTGTATAGTTCATCACTGGTTATACTTATTTATTTATTTATCTGTGTATTCGTTTTTAGTTTCCTCTTTAAACCTCAAGCTTTAAAAAAATACACCCACGACCACCTTTTGAGATAAATATGTGCATTTTTCGGTAGAAAATGCCGGCCAAAGCCCGGTTCCTTCTGTATTGCAAGTTAATTTTTGCTCGCCAAGGAATAATCGATATCTAAATGACACGAAAGGTCATAACATTGGCAAACTAATGGGGCGAATGTCTAACTAGGGCTAAACAGGAGGGAAAGGAAGGAGTCCAGACACCCCCCTTAAGGGGAGGTTTTTAGTGTGTTTCCTAGACTTCCATCAAGCTTGAAATTACACCCCCTTGACCCCCTTTCAAGATAAATTTGTACATTTTTCGGTAGAAAAATGTCCCGGCCGAAGGCCGATTCCTCTTAAATTGCAGGCTCGCTATCGCTCGCCAGGAAAAAATCGACACCTAAATGGGACGAAGTCTTAAAGGTGACATAAATTGGGTGAAAGTTCTTAAAATCGCCAATCTAATGGGGCGAACGTCTTAAAATTTCAAAAGCAATGGGGCTAAACATAAGGGAGAAGGGGGTAAAGAAAAAAAATCCCTCGAGTGGAAACCTCCCCTTAACCCCTCCTGTGCCGGCGACGTCTTTTTAGTAGTATTAGTCTAGGTGTGTTTAGACGGTGTTGTGTAGTCTAAGAAGGAGCTGTGGTAGTAAAAAGGGTTAAGGGGAGATTTCCACTGGAGGGATTTTTTTTTCTTGACTCCTTTCTCCCTCATGTTTAGCCTCATTGTTTTTCTAATTTTAAGATGTTTGCCCCATTATTTTTGACGATTTTAAGAACTTTCAACCCATTTATGTCAATTTTAAGACCTTTCGTGCCATTTAGGTGTCGATTTTATCCTGGCGAGCGATAGCGAGCCTGTAATTTAAGAGGAACCGGCTTTCAGCCGGGACATTTTTCTACCGAAAAATTTACAAATTTATCTTGAAAGGGGCTCAAGGGGGTGTAATCTTAAGCTTGAAGGATATCTAGAGACCAAACTAAAAACCTCCCCTTAAGATAGATTGTTCGAAGCCCGTTAATTAATGGAGGACCTTTTTAAGCTGAATAAAATCGTCTAACATAATCCAGACTAAAGTTAAAAGGACGGCACCGGCACTGAACGGGTTAATGTTTACTACATAATACATATTATTTACATCCGTTTACTGGTTTGATTTAAGTAGCAAATATTGTTCACTAATTATTTATGTATTTGCCGTATATCATATAGATATTTTGTTTGTGTTAATTAGCAAATATTTATAAATAATTATTTATGTATTTGCTGTATATCATAGATGTTTTGTTTGTTTTAATTAGCAAATATGTCTCACTAATTATTTATGTGTTTCTGTATGTCGTATAGATGTTTTGTTTGTGTTAATTAGCAAATATGTCTCACTAATTATTTATGTGTTTCTGTATGTCGTATAGATGTTTTGTTTGTGTTAATTAGCAAATATGTCTCACTAATTATTTATGTGTTTCTGTATGTCGTATAGATGTTTTGTTTGTGTTAATTAGCAAATTATTCCCACTAATTATTAATGTAATTACTGTATGTCATATGGATGTTTTGATGGTCGGGGGCCGGGGAAGTGCTGGAGGGACCTTAGTGACCCTGGTCTCTGGGTCTTCTCCTGGATGACCTAGATGTGTGTGAATTTGTATTTTGTTTTTGGGAGTTCATTTGTTTCTGCTGTGTTGTCCCTATTCTGGCTCTGTCTCGAGTCGGCCACCCCACCAAAAAAAAAAAAAAAAAAAGGCAAAAAGAGAAAAAGAGAAGAACAATATACCTGTAGGTAAAGTGGGGATTGGGTTTGAGTATATAGGTAAAGTGGGGATTGGGTTTGAGTATATAGGTAAAGTGGGGATTGGGTTTGAGTATATAGATAGATAGATAGATAGATATAATTACTGTAGGTCATATAGATGTTTTGGTATAATTTAGTTGTCTTCTTTAGTCTATATTCTCGTTTTCATCGCCTTTTCGCCTTAGCCCTCCCGGCCTTCTATAAGCTACTAATCAGCTTATCAGACTCACTCTCTCTCTCTCTCTCTCTCTCTCTCTCTCTCTCTCTCTCTCTCTCTCTCTCTCTTCTCTCCTCTCCTAATGTTACCTCTCCCCATCTTCTCTCTCAATCTCTTCTCCTATATTATTCCTTCTTCTTTTTCTTCTTCTTGCAGTTCTCCTGTTACTTTAGTTGCCATCCTCCCCTCCTCCTTTCTTCCCTTCCTCATTCTTTCTTATCCATATCCTAATTTCTTTCTTCCCTCTTCGTATCTTCTTCCTCCTCCTCCTCCTTTCCTTTTTACCTTCCTTATTCCTTCATACGGTTATCCTCTCTGTTTACGTCCCCTCCTTCTGACATTCCCACCAATTCCTTCATATCGGTATCCTATCTTCCTAGTCTCTTCCTTCCTTCCTTCCTTCTTACCTTCCTTATTCCTTCATATCGGTTATCCTATCTTCCTCGTCTCTTCCTTCCTTCCTTCCTTCTTACCTTCCTTATTCCTTCATACGGTTATCCTATCTTCCTCGTCTCTTCCTTCCTTCCTTCCTTCTTACCTTCCTTATTCCTTCATATCGGTATCCTATCTTCCTCGTCTCTTCCTTCCTTCCTTCCTTCTTACC
>CM064493.1:19786645-19916645 GCA_032716605.1 Paralithodes platypus | reverse complement strand
CTACGTCATACCAGAATGCTGAGTTGATGCTGTGTTGCTTCAGCATCCTTGAACCCAGTCGATGCCGTCCTCTTACTCAGGCATCTTCAGTTAGACTTAAACAGACCTCTGCCAGAGAGAGTCAGAGCTCTTTACTCCCTCTAGACTCAGACTCATCCTCTATAGCCAAGCTCCTATATCCCCTAGATATATTAGACCACACAAGTCATATATCACCTTGCTCCTAAGGCTTTTATTACAAGCCTTATCATATATCTGTACTTATATACCTGTACGTTTATACTTATTATCACTTATCCAATAATTAATGTGTTGTGTTATTACCTATAATCCCCTATATACTTAACATATTATATGGCGACCTTGCCAGGATTCGACTCTCTCTCTCTCTCTCTCTCTCGCTCAAAATATCTTTATCATCTGGCCTCGCTCTATCTTTCACTTCCTCCATTCATCCACTTGACTTTAATGCTCCTCTTTTCTCTCTCTCTCTGTAATACAGTTTCGCACACATAAATTCACATAGACAAACACGCAAACACATAGAGTTCCGGACACACACCCAGCCCCTCTCTCTCTCTCTCACACACACATTCAAACACATACCAGTAGAAAGAAAATCAAGCAACAACACATATATTGACCGACCCGTATGTTGCTATTAATAGGTAATCTCTCAAATCAAAATGACAATAAAATACAAAAGCGAAACAAATCAATCTTTCCCCAACAATAACCAACATAGGTTATTTTATTTAACTTTACTTGAACTATCTCTAACTAAATCATCTTGCAATCATTAATTCAAGGACGGAGTTACATGCTACAAACTTACATGTAACCAAGAATACAGTTGGGGAAGGAGAACTGTTGGTATAATTATAATCGAATTAATATACCTAGATAATTAAAATGATGAAGAAGTTACTTAAGGGGAGGTCTCCACTTGAGGGATTTTTTTTCTTGACCCCTTTCTCCCTCATGGTTAGCCCAATTGCTTTTGAGATTTTAAGACGTTTGCCCCATTAGTTTGGTGATTTTAAGAATTTCCGCGCCATTCTGACAATTTTAAGACCTTTTGTGCAATTTAGGTGTCGATTTTATCCTGGCGAGCGATAGCGAGCCTGTAATTTAAGAGTAACCGGCCTTCGGCCGGGACATTTTTCTACCGAAAAATGTACAAATTTATCTTGAAAGGGGGTCAAGGGGGTGACATTTTAAGATTGCTAGAGGAGTAGGAAACAAACTAGAAACCTCCCCTTAACCCATGCAGTACCAGGGACGTCTTTTTCATCCTATTCTGGCAACTATTAGACAATTTTATTCAGCTTAGGAAGGGGCTCTAGCAATAATAAGGATTCAAACTATCTAAACCTACCCTTTTAACTACCACAGATCTTTCCTAATCTGCATAATATCGTCTTAATATAGCTAGAATAAAATATAACACACATCGCTGGTACGCAAAAGGGTTAATCGACTCAAAACAAGTCATAGAAAACGATAATAAACATCTGCTTATTCTCCCATAACCCCCCCCCCTCTCTCTCTCTCTCTCTCTCTCTCGCTACTCTATCTCCTTCTCTCGTCTCTCTCAAATCCGATTAATGAGGCCTACTCGCCTCGTCTTCTCTCCTCGTCTCTCTCTTCTATCTTCTCTCTCTCTCTCTCTCTCTCTCTCTCTCTCTCTCTCTCTCTCTCAATCCGATAAGGACTCCTACTCGCCTCGTCTTTCCTTTCTCTCTCTCTCTCTAATTGTCTTCTCCTTCCTACTTTACTCTCTCTCTCTCTCTCTCTCAATCCGATAAGGACTCCTACTCGCCTCGTCTTTCCTTTCTCTCTCTCTCTCTAATTGTCTTCTCCTTCCTACTTTACTCTCTCTCTCTCTCTCTCTCTCTCTCTCAATCCGATAAGGACTCCTACTCGCCTCGTCTTTCCTTTCTCTCTCTCTCTCTAATTGTCTTCTCCTTCCTACTTTACTCTCTCTCTCTCTCTCTCAATCCGATAATGACTCCTACTCGCCTCGTCTTTCCTTCCTCTCTCTCTCTCTCTCTAATTATCTTCTCCTTCCTACTTTACTCTCTCTCTCTCTCTCTCTCTCTCAATCCGATAATGACTCCTACTCGCCTCGTCTTTCCTTCCTCTCTCTCTCTCTCTCTAATTGTCTTCTCCTTCCTACTTTACTCTCTCTCTCTCTCTCTCTCTCTCTCTCTCTCAATCCGATAATGACTCCTACTCGCCTCGTCTACTCGCCTCGTCTTCTCTCTCTCTCTCTCTCTCTCTCTCTCTCTCTCTCTCTCTCTCAATCCGATAAGGACTCCTACTCGCCTCGTCTTTCCTTCCTCTCTCTCTCTAATTGTCTTCTCATTCCTACTTTACTCTGTCTCTCTCTCTCTCTCTCAAAATGATACTCCTAAATCGGCTCTCTCGCATCCTCTGGTCCTCTCTCTCTTACTCTCTCTCTCTCTCTAAGGACTCCCTCCTTTTCCTTTTCTACTTACCTAATTGTCTTACTTACTCACTTCTCTCTCTCTCTCGATCTCTCTCAATCCGATAGATGGACTCTCTACTCGCCTGTCTTTAATTTCCTTCCTCTCTCTCTAAGGGTCTCTAATATGTCTTACTCTCTCTTCTCTCTCTCTCTCTCTCTCTCTCTCTCTGACTCTCTCAATCCGATAAGGACTCCTAACTCGCCTGATCGTCTTTCCTTTCGCTCTCTCTCTCTAATTTGTCTTCTCCTACCTACTTGACTTTCTCTCTCCACTCTCTCTCTCTCCTCTCTCTCAATCCGATTAAGGACTCCTACTCGCCTCGTCTTTCCTTCTCTCTCTCTCTACAATTGTCTTACTCCTTCCTACTTTACTCTCTCTCTCTCTCTCTCAATCCGATAATGACTCCTACTCGCCTCGTCTTTCCTTCCTCTCTCTCTCTCTCTCTAATTATCTTCTCCTTCCTACTTTACTCTCTCTCTCTCACTCTCTCTCTCAATCCGATAATGACTCCTACTCGCCTCGTCTTTCCTTCCTCTCTCTCTCTCTCTCTAATTGTCTTCTCCTTCCTACTTTACTCTCTCTCTCTCTCTCTCTCTCTCTCTCTCTCTCTCTCAAACTGGAGAGGATAGGTATCAAAGGTGAAATTCATTCTTGGATAAAAAATTGGCTTACGGACAGAAGACAGAGAGTGGTGATAAATGGAGTGGAATCGGAGTGGGAGCCTGTCACTAGTGGAGTTCCACAGGGTTCAGTCCTTGGACCGGTCCTGTTTCTCATTTACATTAACGATATCGATGTAGGGGTAAACAACACCATTTCCAAATTCGCCGACGATACAAAAATAGGAAATACAGTCCTGAACGAAGATGATAGAAATGCGTTGCAATCTGATTTAAACAAGATTATCAGAAGTGGTCGAAAAAAAATGGCAGATGCCCTTCAATGTAGATAAATGTCAGGTGCTGCAGGTTGGTAGCAGAAATATGAAATACAAATACGAAATGAATGGCAAAACAAAATAAAAAACCGCAACGGTAGTAAAAGACCTAGGGGTACTAATATCTGAAAACCTAAAAACTTCCGACCAATGTATAGCAGCTGCAAATAAGGCAAAACATAGCATTGGGCTTTATTAAACGAAAATTTACATATAAACCATGAAAACGTAATAGTGCCACTGTTCAAAAGTTATGGTGAGGCCCCACCTTGAATATGGTGTGCAGTTCTGGTCACCTTATCTGATCAAGGACATTGTAAGACTCGAGTCAGTACAGCGTAGAGCGACGAAGATGATACCCTCATTAAGAAATAAACCATATGAAGAAAGACTTAAACGATTGAACCTGTTCTCATTAAAAAAGAGGAGGTTGAGGGGTCAGCTTATTGAGTGCTTTAAGATACTAAAAGGTTTCGACAAAGTCGATGTAAATGCACTATTCACATTAAACAATACTAATCAAAACTAGCGGAAATGGAATGAAATTAAAAACCAAAAAGGCAAACCTAGATGTCACAAAGAGTTTCTTCACCTACAGTGTGGCGACAGAGTGGAATAAACTACCAGCGAGAGTGGCTGGAGAGCGGACACAATAAACGCCTTCAAGGGAAGGCTTGACCTCTATCTGCAGAGGGCTGGGGTGATATGAATGGAAAAAAAAAAAAAAAAAAAAAAAAAAAAAAAAAAAAAAAAATGTATATGTATGTGTGTGCACTGTACAGTATGTATATATATACTGTATATATATGTGTGTATGTATGTATGTGTATATGTATGTGTATATATATGTATATATATATGTATATGTATGTATGTGTATGTGTGTATGTGTATATATGCATATTATAGTTTGTAAGGCCAGACTGCCTAGTAAGGACCTTGAGGTCTGTGTGGTCTGTGTATCTATGTAGCTCTATGTAGCTCTCAATCCGATAATGACTCCTACTCGCCTCGTCTTTCCTTCCTCTCTCTCTCTAATTGTCTTCTCCTTCCTACTTTACTCTCTCTCTCTCTCTCTCTCTTTACCAACCATCTATCTTCTATCGATATACCTAACCCTGAGAGCCTTTATCCTTGCCGTCCTTTTCTTCCACAGTTATAATATATGAGAATGCACAGTTAAACCCCAGTCATGTTTAAAGTCGGATCACCTCACTGGGACCAAGGGGTATGTGTGGTCTGGGTATCTATGTCATTACGTAACTCCATAACAAATAGTTCCTGCTTATATATTTTATCTTTTTATATATATATTTTAGTTTCATCCCTAGACCTCCATCAAGCTTAAGGGGGGTCACCGGCCTTGTTTTATCTTGTTCTTCTTTTCTCTCTTTCCCTGGCTTTTATCCATTCGGCCCCATTCAGCCAACTGTTTTAAGACTTTTATCCCCATCAAGGTGTCGATTTCTTCCTGGCGAGTGATAGCGAGCCAGCATTATATGGAGAAATCCGGCTCCGCCGGAGACCTTTTTCTATCGAAAAATGTAAAAATTTAGCTTGCTGTCAAAACAAAAATATATAAATGATGGCTCGCTACCGCTCGCCAGGAAAATATTGACACCTGGATGGGGGTAAACTTATTAAAACAGTAGGCTGAATGGGGCCGAATGGATAAAATCCAAAGAGAGAGGGAGAGAAAGAGAAAACAACGAGGTGGGCTCCCTTCAAAACAACAACAAACAAACACACACTCCCAAGACCAATATTTCCTCTGCTCTATTATATATATATATATATATATATATATATATATATATATATATATATATATATATATATATATATATATCCACAATGACGTCAATGTTTGAATTCTGAGTTCATATCTACGCTACAGACATACTGCCTTTTCTGTCCCCCTTTCTTCCTCATGTTTCGCCCCATTAGTTCTGAGATGTTAAGACGTTTGCCCCTTTGGTTTGGCGATTTTATACGATCTTTCATCCCATTGTTTTTGCCAATATTTAGAGCCTTCATGCAATTTAAGTGTCGATTTTGTTCCTGGCGACCAATAGCGAGCATGTAATATAAGAGGAACTGGCCTTCGACCGAGACATGTTACTATCGAAAAATGTAAACATTTAACTCGAAGGGGGTCTTGGGGGTATTATTCTTAAGCTTGATGGAGGTCTAGGGAGGACACTGAAAAATAATAAAAATATAGATAAATAAGCAAATAAATACGACCACCCCCTCCCCTTAAATACGACCACCCCCTCCCCTTAAATACGACCACCCATCTCCCCTTAATACGACCACCCATCTCCCCTTAAATACGACCACCCATCTCCCCTTAAATACGACCACCCATCTCCCCTTAAATACGACCACCCCCTCCCCTTAAATACGACCAGCCCCTCCCCTTAAAGACACGACCGATTTTAATTATAACTATAAAAGGACTCCATATGGGGCCGAACCAGTCGTGTCTAAATAACAAAACCTAATCAGTCTCCATGTGTGTGTGCGTGTGTTAATAAATGTATATATATTCATGAATGTTTGGATGTATGTGTTTGTGTGTATATGTTATGCATGTATGTATATTTTTGTTTATGTATGTATGTATGTATATATGTATGTGTGTATATATGTACGTTTTTGTGCATGTATGCATGTATATGTACATGCATGTATGTATGTTTCTGTGTATGTATGTATGTATGTATGTATGTAGTAGAGGGTCGAGTTATGGATACAAGCAATATGTCCCAACTGTGTCACCCCAGCCTGTGTCCCTTCCCTTCCCTACCACACCAGCCCCAACCCTCATATCCTGGTGTACATTTACATATACTTTATAGTCCAGCCTCACATCCAGAAATGGCTACAAAATAGGTACAAAAATAGGTTCAGATCTCAGCATATATAAGTTAGTTAGCTAAAATAGAACTTCAGAGGTTTAGTTAGTTAAAATAGAACTTCAGAGGCTTAGTTAGTTAAACTAGAACTTCAGAGGCTTAGTTAGTTAAAATAGAACTTCAGAGGCTTAGTTAGTTAAAATAGAACTTCAGAGGCTTAGTTAGTTAAAATAGAACTTCAGAGGCTTAGTTAGTTAAAATAGAACTTCAAAGGCTTAGTTAGTTAAAATAGAACTTCAGAGGCTTAGTTAGTTAAAATAGAACTTCAGAGGCTTAGTTAGTTAAAATAGAACTTCAGAGGCTTAGTTAGTTAAAATAGAACTTCAGAGGCTTAGTTAGTTAAAATAGAGCTTCTGAGGCTTAGTTAGTTAAAATAGAGCTTCTGAGGCTTAGTTAGTTAAAATAGAACTTCTGAGGCTTAGTTAGTTAAAATAGAACTTCTGAGGCTTAGTTAGTTAAAATAGAACTTCAGAGGCTTAGTTAGCTAAAATAGAACTTCAGAGGCTTAGTTAGTTAAAATAGAACTTCAGAGGCTTAGTTAGTTAAAATAGAACTTCAGAGGCTTAGTTAGTTCAAATAGAACTTCTGAGGCTTAGTTAGTTAAAATAGAACTTCTGAGGCTTAGTTAGTTAAAATAGAACTTCAGAAGTTTAGTTAGTTAAAATAGAACTTCTGAGGCTTAGTTAGTTAAAATAGAACTTCAGAGGCTTAGTTAGTTAGTTAAAATAGAGCTTCTGAGGCTTAGTTAGTTAAAATAGAACTTCAGAGGCTTAGTTAGTTAGAATAGAACTTCAGAGGCTTAGTTAGTTATTTAAAATAGAACTTCAGAGGCTTAGTTAGTTAAAATAGAACTTCAGAGGCTTAGTTAGTTAAAATAGAACTTCAGAGGCTTAGTTAGTTAAAATAGAACTTCAGAGGCTTAGTTAGTTAAAATAGAACTTCAGAGGCTTAGTTAGTTAAAATAGAACTTCAAAGGCTTAGTTAGTTAAAATAGAACTTCTGAGGCTTAGTTAGTTAAAATAGAACTTCAGAGGCTTAGTTAGTTAAAATAGAACTTCAGAGGCTTAGTTAGTTAAAATAGAACTTCAGAGGCTTAGTTAGTTAAAATAGAACTTCAGAGGCTTAGTTAGTTAAAATAGAGCTTCTGAGGCTTAGTTAGTTAAAATAGAGCTTCTGAGGCTTAGTTAGTTAAAATAGAACTTCTGAGGTTTAGTTAGTTAAAATAGAACTTCAGAGGCTTAGTTAGCTAAAATAGAACTTCAGAGGCTTAGTTAGTTAAAATAGAACTTCAGAGGCTTAGTTAGTTAAAATAGAACTTCAGAGGCTTAGTTAGTTAAAATAGAACTTCTGAGGCTTAGTTAGTTAAAATAGAACTTCAGAGGCTTAGTTAGTTAAAATAGAACTTCTGAGGCTTAGTTAGTTAAAATAGAACTTCAGAGGCTTAGTTAGTTAATTTAAATAGAGCTTCTGAGGCTTAGTTAGTTAAAATAGAACTTCAGAGGCTTAGTTAGTTAGTTAAAATAGAACTTCAGAGGCTTAGTTAGTTAGTTAAAATAGAACTTCAGAGGCTTAGTTAGTTCAAATAGAGCTTCTGAGGCTTAGTTAGTTAAAATAGAGCTTCTGAGGCTTAGTTAGTTAAAATATAACTTCTGAGGCTTAGTTAGTTAAAATAGAACTTCAGAGGCTTAGTTAGCTAAAATAGAACTTCAGAGGCTTAGTTAGCTAAAATAGAACTTCAGAGGCTTAGTTAGTTAAAATAGAACTTCAGAGGCTTAGTTAGTTAAAATAGAACTTCAGAGGCTTAGTTAGTTAAAATAGAACTTCAGAGGCTTAGTTAGTTAAAATAGAACTTCAAAGGCTTAGTTAGTTAAAATAGAACTTCAAAGGCTTAGTTAGTTAAAATAGAACTTCAGAGGCTTAGTTAGTTAAAATAGAACTTCAGAGGCTTAGTTAGTTAAAATAGAACTTCTGAGGCTTAGTTAGTTAAAATAGAACTTCAGAGGCTTAGTTAGTTAAAATAAAACTTCTGAGGCTTAGTTAGTTAAAATAGAACTTCAGAGGCTTAGTTAGTTAGTTAAAATAGAGCTTCTGAGGCTTAGTTAGTTCAAATAGAACTTCAGAGGCTTAGTTAGTTAGTTAGAATAGAGCTTCAGAGGCTTAGTTAGTTAGTTAGAATAGAGCTTCAGAGGCTTAGTTAGTTAAAATAGGACTTCAGAGGCTATCAACCCTTCTGGATTATTAAGCCAGCACACTGTAAGTCAAGAATAGCGTCAGGACTGGAGCCCCTTCTCGAGAACTCCAGTCCCTTGGCATATATAAGTTTACACCAATGTTGAACCTTTAGGGTCAAATTCTGAAGCATTTGGCCTATAATATAATACTGTTAGCCTGAGTTAAGGGGGGTGACCTGTTTTTGTTCTGTCCTTTTCTATCTTTCTCTGGCTTGTATCCATTTGGCCCCATTCAGCCTACTGTTTTAAGACGTTTATCCCCATCCAGGTGTCAATTTTTTTACTGGTGAGCGGTAGCGAGCCAGCATATTTTTTATTTTTGTTTGACAGCAGGCTAAATTTGTAAATTTTTCCATAGAAAAATGTCTCCGGCGAAGCGGATTTCTTCATATAATGCTGGCTCGCTATCGCTCGCCAGCAAGAAATCGACACCTAGATTGGGATAAACGTCTTAAAATAGTTGGCTGAATGGGGCCCAATGAATACAAGCCAGAGAAAGAGAGAAAAGGACAGAAATAACAAAAAGCAGGTCACCCCCCTTAATATAACCTAAAGTGATTATACTTAAACCAGTATCACACGGGAGCTTTTATAGTCAACATTTTTCTGACAACATTTCTGCACTATTTAGCACTGGTATCGGAGACTAGACTGTTGGTAGATGAATTTAGATAACCGATATATTGTAAATGTTGACCTCATAAGCTGCCAGACCAGTGTTGAGGATAAATGTGGAGGGAAAAAACGCTCGTGTGATATATACCTGCTTAAACGTTAAGTATATCAGTAAATTACAGGACGGTCCATTACTCGTACACTTCCTGAATAAGCAGTACCGTCCACTCGGCTCATATTAAAGACGATACGGAGAGAGAGAGAGAGAGAGAGAGAGAGAGAGAGAGAGAGAGAGAGAGAGAGAGAGAGAGAGAGAGAGAGAGAGAGAGAGAGAGAGAGAGAGCATACGTAATACAAAGTGAATAAGACTCCTTGGACAACACATATACAGTATATAAATAAATATACAATAATGAAACAGGAAACATCGCCGAGAGAGAGAGAGAGTACAAAGGAAATCTAGAAACAACAGATCTAGTGACCCTTCTAAACTGCTTGTCCTCCAAAACACCGAGGATCAAGTGTCCAAACAGTGGTTTAGAGTGGGTAAGGGAACATTGGAAAGGGAATTACTGCCCTGGAACTAATGTCCGTGGCAGGATTAGGAAGTTAGTAGGGGACAGATGGGTTAGTAACTGAGGGGGGGATAAAATAAAGTTATTCATTTACAAACGCAGTCAGTCGCGGGTTTGATGGGAGATATTTGTCTAGGCGGAGTTTAAATGAATCAACGATGATGCAGTCTATAACGTCTCGGGGAAGCCCATTCCACAAGTTGACAACTCGATTGAAGAAGAAATTCTTAGATTCGTGTGAGTTAAAAGATTTACCAATAATTTTGCAACCGTTTCCCCGCCTGTAATTAGATTGGTCGATAGTGAAGTACTTACTACAGTTCATATTGTCGATGCCTTTGATGATTTTGAACACTTGAATTAAGTCACCTCTTAATCTGCGCTGGGTTAAAGGAAATAGATTTAATTCTCTAAGACGCTCTTCGTATGGTTTGTTCTTTAGGCTAGGTATCATTTTGGTAACTCTACGTTGAACTCGTTCTAGCTTGTTTATATCTTTTTTGGTATTAAGGACACCAGGATTGAACGCAGTATTCCAGAAGAGGGCGGACTAAGGAATTGTAAAGGGTTAGGATAACTTCTTTGGATTTATGCTCAAATGACCTGCCTATAAAGCCAATTATTTTGTTTGCCTTCTTAACAACTTCTGAACATTGTTGACTCGGTTTTAGGTTACTCGATATTGTTACTCCCAGATCGGTTTCTCTGTTTACATTCTTATGCTGAGTGCCATTCATCGAATAGTTTGCTTTCTCATTTAGGTATCCGATATGTAGTAGAGAGAGAGAGAGAGAGAGAGAGAGAGAGAGAGAGAGAGAGGGGGGGGGGGGAGGGGGGGAGAGAGAGAGTAAAGAAGATAGAGAGAATAGGATTGCTAGGGAAACATGGATGTTCAGTTATAAACCAAAGGCAGAACAAAATATACAATGAAACACAGGAAGCAATCGCAGAGAGAGAGAATCAGAGAGAGAGAGAAAGAGAGAGAGTAAAGAAGAGGAAAGCGAGAGAATAAGATTATTAGGAAAAAATGGATGTACAAGTATAAACCAAAGGCCGAAAAAAACTATATACAATAAAGAAATACGAAGCAATCGCACAGAGAGAGAGAGAGAGAGAAAGAGAGAGAGAGAAAGAGAGAGAGAGAAAGAGAGAGAGAGAGAGAAAGAGAGAGAGAGAGAGATCATATTACCGCCTCCACAACATTGAGTGGTACTCTTATTTCGTTATTATCTCGATACACAATACGTACTTTCCATTCACGCCACCTGAGAGAGAGACAAGTGTGTGTGTGTGTGTGTGTGTAAATGTGTATGTGTGTGTGTGTGTGTATATGTGTGTGTGTGTGTGAGGTCTCAAGATATGCCAACATTGTAGTGTATTAAAAATAATCAAAGTGAGTTCAATCGTTTCAGCACTCTCCACTCACATCATCAGTTCCTGTATCATCAATTGATATTTATAATCCCCCCCCCCAAAAAAAAAATGAAAGATAAAATAAATAAAATAAATAAAAAAAAAAAAAAATGCATTGGGCCTGATTATATAGATAGTTATAATTTCATGAACATATGCCTGATTAAATTCGAGGGATAAAATAATAGTCAGCATTGTAGATAAACCAGGAAATATTTTACAAATTAGATACATTTTCTAAACAGGTTTAGTATCATCTTAAAACGCTTCCAAAAAAATACTTAACCAGTAGACAATCTCAACAAAAATACTATCTCAACCTGTAGCAACTAAACCCGTCTATATTTAAAGTCCTAACCTATATAAACCTAACCTAACTTAAACCTTAAAACCGCACTGCTCAATAATCCAAGTAAAACAAACTGTATTCCCACAAAGATCTTAAGGGAACCCACCTTGTATTTTCTCTCTCTCCCTCTTTCTCTGGGTTGTATCCATTCGGCTCCATTCAGCCTACTGTGTTAAGATGTTTATCCTATCCAGGTGTCGATTCTTTCCTGGCGAGCGGTAGCGAGCCAACATATTTATATAATACATTTTTGACAGCAAGCTTAATTTGCACATTTTTCGAGAGAAAAATGTCTCCGGCGATCCATACAGCTATGGATCTCTCTGTATGGAGAGATGGATCTCTCCTATGGATCTCTCCTACGGCTATGGATCTCTCCTACAGCTATGGCTCGCTATCGCTCGCCAGGAAGAAATCGACACCTGGATGGGGATAAACGTCTTAATACAGTAGGTTGAATGGGGCCGAATGGATACAAGCCAAAGAAAGAGAAAAAAAGGAGAGAAAGATAAAAACAAAAAAATGTCACACCCCCCTTAAGAAACCCTGGCTAATCTTTAGGGGAACATTTTGGACACGGTTGAAGGCATTGCACAAGTTTCGGGACATAGTGCGGGAAGTTTTCGGACATTTTCGGACACTGTGGCGTTAAAATGTTTATGTAGAAAAGTTAGGCTGGGAGTTGCTTCTGGGGAAACATGAATTTGCTATTAAGGTGTGTGTGTGTGTGTGTGTGTGTTAGGAAGGGGAGGGTGGGTTTGAGTGTGTGTGTGTGTGTGTGTGTGTGTGTGTGAGGAAGAGAGAGAGAGAGAGAGAGAGAGTAAGGCTAAAGTGTGTCTATACGTGCGTGTGTAAGTTGGGTCAAGATGAGACAGTTTCGAAAATATATGAATCAACTTTAATAATCTAGAATAAACAGTCATAGTCATAAATGTTGACATTTATATTCGAAGCGGTCTCGGGTTGAAGTGAATCTTCTCATGAATTATTTACTAGATATTTACATTTAGGAGGTTCGTTTACTCAGTTCGAGGCTTCAAAACGTATCAGAATTAGTGATCGCGACTGTACATGTCTATCAATGTGTATGTGTGCACTAATGTATGTACGTATTTGGTGGCGTGTGTGTGTGTGTGTGTGTAAGTGTAGCCTGTGTACATACATATACCTTTAGCGCGTCTGCACATACATACAGCGACGAAAAAATGCAAGGAAAAAATATGAGCTAAAAGTGAGAGGTGGAGTTGGCGAGACCAAGTTTAAGAGTGAGAGTGAAAAAATAAGAGTGCAATGGAGTAAGAGAAAAAGTAAGAGTAAGAGAGAGAGTAGAGTGAAAAAATAAGAGTGAATGGAGTAAGAGAAAATGTAAGAGTAAGCGAGAGAGTAAGTTGTGAAAGGCTGAATGTGTGAGTGAATGAACAAATCAAAGAGTTAAATGAAAAACGAAATGGAAAGGGCAAGAGTGAACTAGGGCAAGAGTGAACGAGTACTGTAATTGAGTGAACACAAAGTAAGAATGTAATAAAGTGGAGTTAGCGAGACCAAGTTGAAGAGTGAGAGAGTAAGAGTGAAATAGAGCAAGAGTAAGATCAAATAATTATAAGAGTGAAAGGCTGTTACGTGAGTATATGACAAATGAAAGAGTGAACATGAAAAGTGAAAGGTTAAACTAGAGTGAGAGAGTGAAAGAGTAGCTGAGTTAGAGAGTAGGAGTGAGAGGAAGAGTAAGATAGTATATAAAAAGTAAATTGAGAGTGAATTGGAAAAGTACGAGTTGAAATAGTGTGATAATAGGAGTGCAAGAGAGAAAGAAATCAATGAGTGAAAATTAGTGATAGAATGCTAGAGTGAAATAGTAAAAAACGTAAGTGTGGCATAGAATGAAAGTTAAATTAATGTAAATATAAAGTAAACCTTAAATAGAGACAGATAAGAGCAAAACAGAGTGAGGGACTGGAAGAGAAACGGAGTGACAGGAGAGAAAAGAAAGCTGAAAGGGAGCGAGCTATAAAGCAAACTAAAGACAAAAAGCAAGACAAATTAAAGAAAATGAAAGCAAGTGAGAGAGATCAAGGTTACTGAAATAGTGAGAGAACAAACCGAAAGAAACAAAGTAAGATAACAAGAGCGTGAGATGGAAAACAAAGCCGAAAATAAGCTCTTAAGTAAAAAGAGGGCTAGCGAAAAGAAAGTGCTATACTGTTAGATTGAAACAGAATGCGAACATTGGTAAGAAGAGTGTGAAAATATCGAGTAAGAGTGAACAATAATAAGAGTGAAACAGAGTGAGCGATAACAGCGATACGGTAACTGATTAAGGGGAGGTTTTTAGTGTGTTTCCTAGATTTCCATCAAGCTTGAAATTACACCCCCTTGACCCCCTTTCAAGATAATTTTGTAAATTGTTCGGTAGCAAAATTTCCTAAATTACAGGCTCGCTATCGCTCGCCAGGAAAAAATCGACACCTAAATGGCACGAAAGGTCTTAAAAGTGACATAAATGGGGTGAAAGTTCTTAAAATCGCCAAACTAATGGGGCGAACATCTTAAAATCTCATTAGCAATGGGGTTAAACATGAGGGAGAAAGGGTTAAAGAAAAAAATCCCTCAAGTGGAAATCTCCCCTTAACCCTTTGAGTACCAGCGACGTGTGTTATATCTTATTCTAGCTGTGTTTAGACGATACTATGCAGCTTAGGAAGGATCTGTGGTAGTTACAAAAGGTAGGTGGAGATAGCTTGAAGCCTTATTATTGCTAGAGGTCCTTCCTAAGCTGAATACAATCGTCTAGTTGTTGCCAGAATATGATAACATGGACGTCCCTGGTACTGAATGGGTTAAGCACGCGAAGCAAAATATGAGAGTGAAATAGACTGATGGAGTACTGTAAAGAGCGAGACAATTATAAGAGTGACAAAGGGTTAATAAATAGGTACAAGTATAAAAGAGTATTTAGATATCAGAGTGAAATAGTGGAGGTCAAGCAAGTGTAAAGTAGTGAAACATGAGAGTGAAATAGAGTGATAAAGAGATCAAACAAATGTAAAGGAGTAAGACAAAAAATAGTAAAATAGTGAAAAAGACGTAAAAGCAAGTGTAAAAGTGAGAAATATGAGAATGAAATAGCATGATAATGGTAAAACAAAGTGTGAAAGACAGACAAATAATAGTGAAATAGGGTAATAAAGAGGAAAAACAAGTGCAAAAGAGCGAGACAATGATAAGAGTGAGACAATGAGTGAAATAGGGAGGGCATAAAATCACAAAAGTGGGAAAAGGTAAACCATATACAGAGTATAAATATATATATATATATATATATATATATATATATATATATATAGTAAGATGTTACGTGAATGCAAAAAGTGAAGAAGGCCAGACTGTGAATACTAAATGAGAGAGAGAGAGAGAGAGAGTGTGTGTGTGTGTGTGTGTGTGTGTGTGTGTGTGTGTGTGTGTGTGTGTGTGTGTGTGTGTGTGTTACATAAATAAACAAACTTTGCTGTCCCTAGTAGGCATTCCGGCCTTAAATCTTAAAATGAAAAAAATAAAAAACAAGGATAATTAAGTGGAAGGCTCTCTCCCCATTCATCAAGAGAGAGAGAGAGTTACAAGGAATATTTAGTATCTCAGAGACCTTGCAGTCCATTCCAGGGAGATACTGGAAGTGAAAGGAGAGAGACTGTTTAGTGCACTACACTCTTTACAGAGTGTGCAAAATACTATCTACTTTCTTCTTGAACTACTCTACTGAAGAATTGTTTACAACTTCTGAGGGAAGTTTGTTCTAAGTAGAACAGATCTTATATGTGAAAAAGATTCCACAAACTCTAGTGCTGAACCTTTTCAATTCTAATATCAAGCCACGGTTGCATGTTGTATTCATATTAAGGCTAAACATTTTGCTATAATCCACATTGTCATTCCCACCAAGTATTTTAAAAACTTCATTGAGCGGACCACGTAGTCTACGTCTTCCACAGAAAGAGCTCTCAACCGGTCCTCATAACTCAGTTTTCTAATCGATGGAAGAAGCTTTGTAGCCCTAGCTTGTACTCTTTCCGGTCGCTCTATATCTTTCCTGAGTGCTGGAGACCAGAATTGAACAGCATACTCCAGGAGAGGCCGTATCCGAGCGTTGTAAAGTGTTAGGACTATTTCCGTATTTTTATACTTAAATTGCCTCTTAATATAGCCCACTAATTTCTGAGCTTTCTTCTCTGCTTCAATGCACTGATTGGAAAACTTTTGGTCACTGCTAATCAGAACACCCAAAACAATTTCCAAGTCAGTCACTTCCAGATAATTCCCAATAGCGAAGTGCCTGACTTGGGGTTTGCTAGGCCGATATGCATCACCTTGCACTTTCACAAGTTTAGAGGCAACTGCCATGTCTCCGACCATTCACCCAGTCTGTTAAGGTCCAGCCTGAGCTGGTCAACACCTTTGGGGTCCTTCACATTCATTCCAAGCTCTATGTCATCTTCAAACTTGGAGATCACACTCAACTGACCAATATCGATGTCATTGACATTTACCGTATGATAAACAGAAGTGGGCCAAGGACATATCCCTGTGGAACTCCAGAAGTGACTGGAGTCTACTCAGAAGAAACACCATTGATTACCACTCCTTGTTGTCTACCTGTTAGCCAACTTTCTATCTAATTTGTGACCTCTGAATTGATACCTAGTGCACTCACTTTTGACATTAGCCTGCAATGAGGCACTTTGTCAAAAGCCTTTTGAAAATCTAAGTAAACGATGTCTATGGCTCCACTTTTGTCATACTCAACATTTCGTAGACAAATTCCAGCAAGTTGGTAAGACAGACGAGAGAGAGAGTGTGTGTGTGTGAGAGAGTAAGAGTGGCAAGAGCAAAATGAAAAGAGGATGATCAAATGAGTGCAAATACAATTTTAGTAAAATTGAAGTTGCATTAAGATTATGAGAACATGAAAAAGGGTAAAAGGGCAAAGATGGAATAATTAATGAATATGGGACAGAAAAATATACACTAAAACAAAAGTTAAGATAATTTAAAGGTAGATATTGCTATAAAATAAGACTAACCCAGTCGAAAAGTAATAGATTGAATTTGAAAAAGTAAATTGAAAGCTAAAAAACTTATACACGAAGATATCGCAAAAGAGGGAGAGAGCGAAAGCAAAAATATGCTAATGAGAAAGATTAATGGGCAGGTAAAATAAAAATGAAATTTAATGCGAAACAGAGAAAGCGAGAACAGATTAAGGGAGCCCACCTCGCTTTTTTTCTCTTTCTATCCCTCTCTATTTGGCTTGTATCCATTCGGCCCCATTCAGCCTACTGTTTTAAGACGTTTATCCCCATCCACGTGTTAATATTTTCGTGGTGAGCGGTAGCGAGCCAGCATATATATATTTATTTTGACAAGCTAAATTTATACATTTTTCGGCGAAGCCGGATTTCTCCATACAATGCTGGCTCGCTATCGCTCGCCAGGAAGAAATCGACACCTGGATGGGGATAAACGTCTTAAAACAGTTGGCTGATTGGGACCGAATGGATACAAGCCAGGAAAAGAGAGAAAAGGACAGAAAGAAAAAAAAAAAAGGTGACCCCCTTAACATAATCACACCATTCAAAGGATTCCTCTTGATTGTGTACATAATGCAATGCTTTAGAGAGAAAGAAAGTGAGAGAAAGAGGGGAGTGTGAAAGTGAGCAAGAGAGCAAGTTAGAGCGAGAGTGAGCAGGACCACAGTAATATATGGCCTCACTAACTCATCCCAGTTTTTGCTCTCTCTCTCTCTCTCTCTCTCTCTCTCTCTCTCTCTCTCTCTCTCTCTCTCTCTCTCTCTCTCTCTCTCTCTCTCTCAGGTTAATTAGAAACGTACTGAAAGATGCCAGCTTTCAACTTTTCTTCATAACAGAGCTATTTTTTTGTTCTTAGCATACCTAATCCAAGCAAGACCTCTGGACATTAACCCTTTAAGTGAGGACGACGACCTTGTTATTTAATTTGGCTACTATATTGTATATATGGAACTATTTTCATCAGCTTAGGATGTACAGTCGCATATAAAAATTCGCGGACACCCTATGTTTTTCTGTTTGTAATTATAAATATCTGGATTGACTTTTGGATGGTACTTGGTTTTCATAAAATATATTATATATATAGTTTTGTAGTTGTATAGAAAACGATATTCATAAATTCGTTTCCAGAGATAGACTTCCATGATTAGATATAAGTGAGGTCCAATAACTTTAATATATATTTTTGTTCTATGTGATTGAGGGAGGTAAAAGGCAGAACTGCCTATAGCGAGTGCCTCCCCCATAGTAGAAAGAGTGACAGGGCCAAAATCAAGGGACGTTCGAGCCAAAATGCCTGGACACACGGAGTTTGAAGCAATTTAAGTCATAGGAAGAGGGAAAGACTGATTCTGGGAGTGTTTAGGAATACTTGAGCACCTCCTAATGATACAAACAATATTGTTAGGCTTAACTTCTCTACCAAAAACAAGTCATCCCTCTGAGGTTGTAAATACTTGTTCATTTCATTGAAGTATTGTAACCTTTTCTGAATACCATGCCGCGTTTGTTCCATCCATACTGGCTAGCGGTAGGTAGACGATTGTATAATTATTATGTTCTATCCAACAACCAACTCTACTCCTAAAATCGATTAATGAAATATTACAAACACATGTGGCAGTCCGTGGATTCGAACCCAGGACGCTCACACCGAATATCAACACCTTATGCATTACACCACGAAGGCAGTTAAAGAATGGTGGACACTGCCTACGATTTATTATGCAATTTCGAATCCTGCATATCAATCTAAGCATGTACACACATCCCAACTGCAACTCACGCAGGCTATGCATATGTGAATGGAAAGAGCAGTTAGAAGGACCTTGGTGAATAAATGTCATTTAAGGGGAGATCTCCACTTTAGGGATTTTTGTCTTGACCCCTTTCTCCCTCATGTTTAGCCCCATTGCTTTTGATATTATAAAATGTTTGCCCCATTAGTTTAGCGATTTTAAGAACTTTCACCCCATATTAAGACCTTTCGTGCAATTCAGGTGTCGATTTTATCCTGGCGAGCGATAGCGAGCCTGTAATTTAAGAGGAACCGGCCTTAGGCCGGGAAATTTTTCTACCGAAAAATGTACAAATTTATCTTGAAAGGGACTCAAGGGGGTGTAATTTTAAGCTTGATGGAGGTCTAGGGAACAAACTAAATACCTCCCCTTAATCCATTGGCTTTTACATGAATACAATGAATACAATCGTTTAATGATAGCCGTAATAATATATAGACAAGCGTCTTCTATACAGAAATGGTTCAGAAGATGGTACATTAAAGTATTTGGTACAGTCGCGCTAATAAGTGATGTCTCGGCACCAAGTATGTTTTGATCAATAACCCATTGGTTTAGCGATACGAAGATGTTTCACCCCTTTAATTAAGTTGTTGATTCTGTCTGGGCGAGCGATAGCTAGCCTGAAACTAAAAACAATCAGCTTTCGACCAAGACTATCATTTTTTCATATCGAGTGAAATATACAACCATGTTCCTACACTTACCCCCCCTATTCAACATCTGACAGACATTAATACAGCACAGGGCAAGCCAAACGTAATGACAGCTGGGACATGACTTATTAGCGCGACCGTACATTGTCTAGCGAATTTACTAAACTATATATTTCTTCCATTTCCCCCCACAATAACTCTCTGCAATGGACCACTGTGTTTGTAGGATAATAACTGTCTCTAGTAACGTCTTGTAACTCTCCATCACCCAGAGTACACCAGAACTTAGGGCGAATCACTTAATTTCCTCCTCTGACTCCATCTTATAGTCTCTCTCTCTCTCTCTCTCTCTCTCTCTCTCTCTCTCTCTCTCTCTCTCTCTCTCTCTCTCTCTCTCTCTCTCTCTCTCTCTCTCTCTCTCTCCTCTCTCTCTCTCTCTCTCTCTCTCTATCTCTCTCTCTCTCTCTCTCTCTCTCTCTCTCTCTCTCTCTCTCTCTCTCTCTCTCTCTCTCTCTCTCTCTCTCTCTCTCTCTCTCAATAAATTTTCAGATTTAGAGGAACTAGTGTTTACAGAAAATTATGATGTGATTGGCATAACAGAATCTTGGCTCAATACACAAGATAGACTTTTTAGCAGAGTATTCACTTCCCGGTTATGTAATGTTTGAGAACAGCCGAATAAATAAAAATGGAGGTGGCGTTTTATTTTATATCAAAGAAAGTCTTAACCCGACCCTCGTGTCAAAACCTCAAATTGTGAACGTCGACACATCTTTTGTGCTAATAAAGAATAATAAAGGTACAAAAATAATTCTTGCGTTAATATACAGACCTCCAGCTCAATCAGTGCAAACTGACGGGGAAATTTACGAACAAATTGCAGATGTAAGTAACTCGCAAGATACCGTAATTTTTGGCGACTTTAATTTACCTGTGACCAAGTGGGGCGATACTCTTACTTCACACTCCGGACATGACTTGTATACGAACTTGCAAGAGAGTTCGCTTTATCAATTTGTTCGAATGCCGACCCGTGGTAATAACGTTCTTGACATTGTACTTGCAACAAAAGAAGAATTGATAGAGAATTTGAATGTTGGTGATGAATTCAGTAACAGCGACCATCGTACGATAACTTTCACTTTAAACTTTACTAGTAACGAACCAAATAGTAGCATCGAAAAAGTCCCTAATTTCAAGAAAGCAAACTTCCATAAACTTAGAGCTATGTTTAAAGAAACTGACTGGAGCTTTTTAATTAACAATAACGACAAAAATACATCTTGGAAGTTATTCGAAACCACTTACCTAAAAGCGTTGCAAGACTGCATACCATCGAAAATACGGCGTCCAGGCCATAATAATAAGCCCAAATGGTGGAATAAAGATATTTCAAACTGCCTGCTTGCTAAAAAATTTGCTAATGATAGATTAAAATCCTCACAAAATGACGAAGAACGGGTGAAATTTGTAGAGCTACGACGCAAAGCCAAAAAGTTAATTAAGTAAAGTAAAAAAGACCTTAGAGTTTACATATTGCGAATCAAAGTAAAACAAACCCGAAAGAATTCTATAGTTATATCAGAAAGAAAAAAGTAGTTACTTCAACTGTTGGACCGTTAGTCGATGAAAAAGGAGAATACACCAAAACCGAAGTACAAATGAGTAATGCCCTCAATACCTTCTTTGCATCAGTTTTTACAACAGAAGACCTCAGTGATATCCCTACACCATCGCCGATTCAGATTGATAATTCAGATGTTCTAAGCAATATCACCGTTACAGAGAGAGAAGTATTGAATTGTTTAGATAAACTCAAGGTAAATAAAACGCCTGGACCTGATACAATCTCGCCTAGAGTTCTAAAGGAAGCTAAGAATGAGCTCTCCAAACCACTGACATTACTATTCAATAAATCCTTGCAGTCTGGAACTATGCCTGATCAGTGGAAGCTAGCCAACGTAACACCGATATTCAAAAAAAGGCAGCAAATCCCTACCCAGTAACTATCGTCCAATTAGCTTAACCTCAGTTGTATGTAAAATGCTAGAAACGGTCATACGAGACAAACTCGTAAATCACTTAGAGGAAAATAACATACTTAAAGATACTCAACACGGCTTTCGTAAAAAACGTTCCTGTTTAACAAACCTCTTAGACTTCTTCCACGATATCCTCAACCTCTACGATGAGAGTAAAGCTGTAGATATTATATACCTTGATTTTCAAAAGGCCTTTGACAAAGTTCCCCACAAACGTTTACTGCTAAAACTAAAAGCGCATGGAATACAAGACGGTGTGTTGAAATGGATAGAAAATTGGCTCAGCAACAGAAAGCAAAGGGTAGTCATAAACGGTAAGGCATCTAAATGGACCAATGTAAGTAGCGGGGTACCCCAGGGATCGGTACTAGGACCAATTCTCTTTCTAATTTACATCAACGACATAGATGAGGGTCTCACCTGCACAATCTCAAAATTTGCTGACGATACAAAAATTGCAAATAGCGTACTCTCAAAAGAACAAGTTGACGATATGCAACACAATCTAGATAAATTGTCATGTTGGGCCCAAATTTGGCAAATGAGTTTCAATGCGGATAAATGTAAAGTACTACATGTCGGATACCTAAATGAGAAAGCAAACTATTCGATGAATGGCACTCAGCTTAAGAATGTAAACAGAGAAAACTGATCTGGGAGTAACAATATCGAGTAACCTAAAACCGAGTCAACAATGTTCAGAAGTTGTTGAGAAGGCAAACAAAATAATTGGCTTTATAGGCAGGTCATTTGAGCATAAATCCAAAGAAGTTATCCTAACCCTTTACAATTCCTTAGTCCGCCCTCTTCTGGAATACTGCGTTCAATCCTGGTGCCCTTATTACCAAAAAGATATAAACAAGCTAGAACGAGTTCAACGTAGAGTTACCAAAATGATACCTAGCCTAAAGAACAAACCATACGAAGAGCGTCTTAGAGAATTAAATCTATTTCCTTTAAACCCAGCGCAGATTAAGAGGCGACTTAATTCAAGTGTTCAAAATCATCAAAGGCATCGACAATATGAACTGTAGTAAGTACTTCACTATCGACCAATCTAATTACACGCGGGGAAACGGTTGCAAAATTATTGGTAAATCTTTTAACTCGCACGAATCTAAGAATTTCTTCTTCAATCGAGTTGTCAACTTGTGGAATGGGCTTCCCCGAGACGTTATAGACTGCAGCACCGTTGATTCATTTAAATTCCGCCTAGACAAATATCTCGCATCAAACCCGCGACTGACTGCGTTTGTAAATGAATAACTTTATCCTCCCCTCAGTTACTAACCCATATGTCCCCTACTAACTTCCTAGTCCTGCCACGTTAGTGGCAGGGCAGTAGTTCCCTTTCCAATGTTCCCTTACCCACTCTAAACCACTGTTTGGACACTTGATCCTCAGTGTTTTGGAGGACAAGCAACCTAGAAGGGTCACTAGACCTGTTGTTGCTTGATTTCCTTTGTACTCCTTTGTACTCCTTTGTACTCTCTCTCTCTCTCTCTCTCTCATGAAACTTGTGTATTCTGATATATCTCTCCTTCTAAAATTGCCTTGTTGCTTTCATTCCTTCCTTGTTTTAATTTATGGTGCACACTTCCTCAACCCACCCCCCTCCTCTCTCACTCTCTCTCTCACTTTCTCTTTCTCTCACTTTCTCTTTATTTCTCTCTCTCTCTCTCTCTCTCTCTCTCTCTCTCTCTCTCTCTCTCTCTCCACAATATAATCACCTATTGGAAAAGTAAGCCCACATATTGGAAACAGCATGTATTGTAAGTTACTGTCTTCACATGAACCCTGTTTGGTTCAAAGGTCTTTTTGTATCTCCCCTGTTTCGATCTATTAGTTTGGATAATTTAAGACGTATCGCCCCATTGGTTTAGCGATACGAAGATGTTTCACCCCTTTAATTAAGTTGTTGATTCTGTCTGGGCGAGCGATAGCTAGCCTGAAACTAAAAACAATCAGCTTTCGACCAAGACTATCAAAAAAATTGCGGATTTAGGTTGAAGAGGGTCTGGTGGGAATTATTATTATTATTATTAGTAGTAGTAGTAGTAGTAGTAGTAGTAGTAGTATTTATTGATGTATTATTTATTTCTATATATTTTTTAGCTTGAAGGAATTTGTCAAAGCATTTTTGTTAGCATATGAGCTACACTAAAATACATTGCTCGAATGGCAAAAGCAAGCTAATCCTCAACAATTTAATATAGCATCATAAAAACCCTCAAGACGTGGGACCAGATAGTATTAAATACTGTCTTCAATAGGTGGGTTTAGTTTCTCAATATTGTATTCACGGCACTGAACAATTCACACATTCTATTCTATTATCCTTGTATACTTCACCTCTCTCTCTCTCTCTCCTCTCTCTCTCTCTCTCATGAAAATTGTGGAGTGCTATGATTTTTTTATGCATAGGGAGGAAAAGAGAAATTAAAGTTTTAGGTATCGCGCGCGTGACCTGCAGCGGCAATGGTCTTTTGGAAAAGAGAGAGAGAGAGAGAGAGAGAGAGAGAGAGAGAGAGAGAGAGAGAGAGAGAGAGAGAGAGAGAGAGAGAGAGAGAGAGATAGAGAGAGGGTTACCAAATCAAGTTCGCTAGACAGTAAGTAATTGCCGAAACTCGCTAGAATATTGCCACAATCTCTACAATATCGCTCTATAATGGCTCAAATTTCCCGAGTATTGCCAGAATTCACGTCGCTAGATGTAACATTTTGCCTCTAGATCGAAGTAAATACCTCAGATCTAGCGGGAAAATAGCTAAATTGGCAACGCTGGAAAGAGAGAGAGAGAGAGAGTACAAAGGAGTACAAAGGAGTACAAAGGAAATCAAGCAACAACAGGTCTAGTGACCCTTCTAGGTTGCTTGTCCTCCAAAACACTGAGGATCAAGTGTCCAAACAGTGGTTTAGAGTGGGTAAGGGAACATTGGAAAGGGAACTACTGCCCTGCCACTAACGTGGCAGGACTAGGAAGTTAGTAGGGGACATATGGGTTAGTAACTGAGGGGAGGATAAAGTTATTCATTTACAAACGCAGTCAGTCGCGGGTTTGATGCGAGATATTTGTCTAGGCGGAATTTAAATGAATCAACGGTGCTGCAGTCTATAACGTCTCGGGGAAGCCCATTCCACAAGTTGACAACTCGATTGAAGAAGAAATTCTTAGATTCGTGCGAGTTAAAAGATTTACCAATAATTTTGCAACCGTTTCCCCGCGTGTAATTAGATTGGTCGATAGTGAAGTACTTACTACAGTTCATATTGTCGATGCCTTTGATGATTTTGAACACTTGAATTAAGTCGCCTCTTAATCTGCGCTGGGTTAAAGGAAATAGATTTAATTCTCTAAGACGCTCTTCGTATGGTTTGTTCTTTAGGCTAGGTATCATTTTGGTAACTCTACGTTGAACTCGTTCTAGCTTGTTTATATCTTTTTGGTAATAAGGGCACCAGGATTGAACGCAGTATTCCAGAAGAGGGCGGACTAAGGAATTGTAAAGGGTTAGGATAACTTCTTTGGATTTATGCTCAAATGACCTGCCTATAAAGCCAATTATTTTGTTTGCCTTCTTAACAACTTCTGAACATTGTTGACTCGGTTTTAGGTTACTCGATATTGTTACTCCCAGATCAGTTTCTCTGTTTACATTCTTAAGCTGAGTGCCATTCATCGAATAGTTTGCTTTCTCATTTAGGTATCCGACATGTAGTACTTTACATTTATCCGCATTGAAACTCATTTGCCAAATTTGGGCCCAACATGACAATTTATCTAGATTGTGTTGCATATCGTCAACTTGTTCTTTTGAGAGTACGCTATTTGCAATTTTTGTATCGTCAGCAAATTTTGAGATTGTGCAGGTGAGACCCTCATCTATGTCGTTGATGTAAATTAGAAAGAGAATTGGTCCTAGTACCGATCCCTGGGGTACCCCGCTACTTACATTGGTCCATTTAGATGCCTTACCGTTTATGACTACCCTTTGCTTTCTGTTGCTGAGCCAATTTTCTATCCATTTCAACACACCGTCTTGTATTCCATGCGCTTTTAGTTTCAGCAGTAAACGTTTGTGGGGAACTTTGTCAAAGGCCTTTTGAAAATCAAGGTATATAATATCTACAGCTTTACTCTCATCGTAGAGGTTGAGGATATCGTGGAAGAAGTCTAAGAGGTTTGTTAAACAGGAACGTTTTTTACGAAAGCCGTGTTGAGTGTCTTTAAGTATGTTATTTTCCTCTAAGTGATTTACGAGTCTGTCTCGTATGACCGTTTCTAGCATTTTACATACAACTGAGGTTAAGCTAATTGGACGATAGTTACTGGGTAGGGATTTGCTGCCTTTTTTTAAAATCGGTGTTACGTTGGCTAGCTTCCACTAAAGCTAGAGAGAGAGAGAGAGAGAGAGAGAGAAAGAGAGAGAGAGAGAGAGAGAGAGAGAGAGAGAGAGAGAGAGAGAACATTAAAATACAAAGATACAGAATAGCAAAAGGAAATATAGAAAAATATATCAGATTATATTATGGTTAGGAACAATAAAAGCTACGCACCCAGTTGATTAAGGGGAGATTTCGACCTGGAGGATTTTTTTCTGGACCCCGTTCTCCCTCATGTTTAGCCCCATTGCTTTTGATATTTTAAGACGTTCGCCCCATTAGTTTAGCGATTTTAAGAACCCTCGCCCCATTTCTGTCAATTTTAAGACCATTCGTGCCATTTAGGTGTCGATATTTCCTGGCGAGCGATAGCGAGCCTGTAATTTAAGGGGAAACGGCCTTCGGCCGAAACATTTTTCTACCGAAAAATTTACAAATTTATCTTGAAAGTGGGTCTAGGGGGAGTAATTTTAAGTTTGATAGAAGTCTAGGGAATCAACTAAATACCTCCCCTTAAGTATCGAACCCAGACGAGACACTGCAATGCATTATTTTACTCCGGATACTTAACCCTGAGAAGATTATGACGCATCTGGACCGTTTATTATGGGTCTCATTCGACGAGTTTATACAGTTTAGGAAGGATCTGTGGGAATCATGAGGGTAAGGACTATCCCACTTCTGACCTCTGACTTCCATAGGGTCTTCCTACACTCAATAAAATCGTCTACTAAAAGCCAGAACACACTAATGAAATGCTTAATGGTGTCATGAAAGGGTCAGCATTGGTAAGCTTAAGAGGAGGTTTTTAGTTGATTCCCTAGACTTCCATCAAACCTAAAATTACTCCCCCCTAGACCTCCTTTCAAGATAAATTTGTACATTTTTCGGTAGAAAAATGTCCCGGCCGAAGGCCGATTCCCCTTAAATTACAGGCTCGCTATCGCTCGCCAGTAAAAAATAGACACCTAAATGGCGCGAATGGTCTTAAAATTGACAGAAACAGGGCGAAGGTTCTTAAAATCGCCAAACTAATGGGGCGAACGTCTTAAAATCTCAAAAGCAATGGGGCTAAACATGAGGGAGAAAGGGGTCCAGAAAAATATCCTCCAGGTGGAAATCTCCCCTTAACCCCTACAGTACCGACGGCATCCTTTTCATTATATTCTGGCTAATACTAATCGATTATATTCAGTTTAGGAAGGATCTCTAGCAATTATAAGGTTACAACCTATCTCAACCAACCCTTTTCACTATTTTTCAACTATTTTTACTACCACAGATCCTTCCTAAGCTGAACAAAATCGACTAAATATAGCTAGATCGCAATAAACAAAACGTTGCCGGTACAGAAGGGGTTAATACTGTCCACAGTAATAATCCTCTCCATATATGCAACCTTACCAAGCCTAACTTGCCCACCTGGGCAAGACGGAAGCCATCTTACGTGGAACAAAACGCAAACTGAAAGACATTGTGGGCTTCTCGGTCAACTGTAATGATATTCCTATAACAACAGTGTCACAAGTTAAATATCGCGGACTAAAACTGGACGCGAGTTTGCCAGGTGAAACAATTTTGGAATCTATCCTGAGTAAGTGTAGAGCACGTATAAAATACCTGTATAGACAGGTGGGATGCTTGCCCGCGGCGACCAAAAAGACCCTCTGCCAAGCGCTTGTTCAATGTCATTTTGACTATTCTGTGTCATCCTGGTACTCTGCATCATCTAAATCAGCACAGCACAAACTTCAGGTCACTCAAAATAAAATGGTTAGGTTCGTGCTGAACCTAGGACCCAGATCACATGTTGGCCAGGAACAACTTCAGTCACTAGGTATGCTCAATGTCTCTGACAGGGCCAAACAAATCAGGCTCACTAATGCCTTCAAAATTTTCTATGACAGAGCTCCAGAGTATCTAAAGAATGATTTTGTTAAAGCAAATGAGAGGAGTGGGCATAATACAAGAAACAGGATGTTTAATTTTAAGGTCCCGAGAATCCAAGGACAGAGTAAGCAAACATTCTTTTTCACTGCCATCAAAGACTGGAACGACCTACCCCAGTCAGTCCGTGAAAAGAGAACACTGTATTCCTTCAGACGTAGCCTGAAGGAACACCTGAACCGGACAGCTGCGAGAAGGGAGCACCAAGCTTATGTCTACTACTAAATACGACATAAGAGATAGACAAACCAAACTGATATGATTACGGATTACGGATTACTGATATTTACTATAGGATGTAAGGTATCTTAAAATAACCCCCTAGAAATACTTTCTCTAAAGTATCTATTTCTTTATCCTCCACATTTCCCCAGCTAACCTAATCCCACAAGGACCCCAATGGAAATACGCCTAACGGCCTTATTGGGCTATCCTTAGTTGGAATTATGCAAGGCTGGTACATGTCATATTTGTAACATACTATGTGGTACCAACTCTGTAAATTGCTAACTGAATACATATTATTATTATTATTATTATTATTATTATTATTATTATTATTAAACTAAGCCACAGTGAGTAAGTACAAAGCTGTCGTTGGCCTATTAAGGATAGGCCAATAAATGCATGATAATAATAGCAGCGAGGCAAATAAGGGGGAAAGGGTTTATTAATTAGTTTGTATATACAGTATATGAATCAATTATTTTTTTTTAATTTAGTCCCTTAGGGTCATTTTATTAAACCATGGTAAAGGCCGCGTATCACACAGTACGGCCACCGCTCGACAGCTGCCGACAGAGGACGACTTGCACTTTTTCGCCGATTGTAATCGAATCACTGGATCACTGCACGATCCTCGCAGGCACACGATTGCTGTACAACAAAACCTCGACAGTCACTCGACAGTCACTCAACACACACACGTCACATACACGTCATACACGCCGGCAACACGACCGTTTTAGAATAAATCGCTAACCGGTGACGCTACTCACTCGGCTATCGCACGTTCGTCATACATTTAAAGTACGTTAAGAGCACGATAATGCCGCCTTTGCTTGACAACCATACGTTTACAGCACAACAGACGCACATACGTTGAACGATAAATACGACCGTTGTAGGCAGCACACGATAATTGACACGGCAAAGGAACCGCCCTATGTATATATATATATTTATATATTTATAAATAACACCCCGTTCTTAACATTAATCATCAATTACAAACTCCAATATACTTGAATAAAACTATAATAATAATACGCTGTAGTTAAGTAGTCGATAGGTGAATGTATACCTATATCATTACACGATCTGGTATACACTGACTTTGATGCAGTATATCATTAGTTTACAAGTGGATGTATTTTAGTAAACTTGTAGATGTTTATGTTAACTATAGGCTACACACACACACACACACACACACACACACACACACGCACGCAGAGAGAGAGAGAGAGTGAGAGTGAGTGAGTGAGAGAACTACTCGCAGACATACAATACAGTATATAGACTAAAATAATACACACACACACACAATATATATAAACTAAATAATACACAACAAACCACGCAAACGCGCGCGCGCACACACACACAGCCCGTAGCCTAGTAGGTAGAGCTCTCGTCTCACACACGAGGGGTCGGGGGTTCAATCCCCGGCCGGGCGGAGACAAATTGGGCTTGTCTCCTTTCATGTGTTGGCCTCAGTTCACCTAGCTGTAAATAGGTACCTGGAATAAGTGGACGGCGTTGTGACGTCCCATCTGGGGTTGGCAAAAATGGTACAAGGCGAGATGGGTATCATATGGTTCACCTAAGCTGATGGCTACCTAAGCCATCGGGCGAGACGGTACCGTCTATAGTGAGAATGGTACCATACAGATCCACCCTAAGCCTTCGTTTCCGATGTCGCCAATTGGCTAAAATACAGACTACACACACATCCACAGCCATTCCAACAGTACATAAAACACTTAACATGCATTTCACGCAATACATTCCCAGTTAAGGAGGCGCGATAATAATGAGCTTAGCTCGCATTGCGTGGATTCCCCTTGACGAACAAGTAACTGAGTAACACATACATACAATATATATAAACTAAATAACACACCACCAAACACGCAAACGCGCACACACACACACAAATATATATACACTTAATAATACACAACCAAACACACAATATATATATATACACTAAATAATACACAACCAAACACACAATATATATATATACACTAAATAATACACAACCAAACACACAAAACACACACACACACAATTTATATATAAACTAAATAATGCACAACCAAACACGCAAACGCACACACACACAAACACAGCCCGTAGCCTAGTAGGTAGAGCTCTCGTCTCACACACGAGGGGTCGGGGGTTCAATCCCCGGCCGGGCGGAGACAAATTGGGCTTGTCTCCTTTCATGTGTTAGCCTCAGTTCACCTAGCTGTAAATAGGTACCTGGAATAAGTGGACGACGTTGTGACGTCCCATCTGGGGTTGGCAAAAATGGTACAAGGCGAGATGGGTATCATATGGTTCACCTAAGCTGATGGCTACCTAAACCTTCGGGCGAGACGGTACCGTCTATAGTGAGAATGGTACCATACAGATCCACCCTAAGCCTTCGTTTCCGATGTCGCCAATTGGCTAAAAATACAGACTACACACACATCCACAGCCATTCCAACGATACATATAACACCTACACATATAGGAGGCGGGAAATAACGAGCATGCTCACTCCCGCAATACAACTAGAGTAAGTACACACACACAATATATATAAACTAAATAATACACAACCAACCACGCAAACGCACACACACACACAATATAAATAAACTAAATAATACACAACCAACCACGCAAACGTACACACACAATATATATAAACTAACTAATACACAACCAAACACGGAAACGCACACACACACAAACACACATGCACACACACAAACACACAAACTACTCACACACATATAATATATAGACTAAAATCATACACAATCAACCATCGATCAGAGGATGACCATGAAGATATCCCAGGATTCACATACGCTCGTTGCACAACATATACACGGGCGTCACACCATCAAATTTAACCGTTTTTTAACCGTTTTTTCTGCCGATTATCGGCCAGAATTTAGTGCAGCCACTATTTTTTGGCCGATCACCGCCGACCATTTCAGCGCCACTCGACCACCCCTCGCCTACCACGATACGAGGCGATCTTTTTACACGATCACAGACGATGTCGGACGATCCCGGAAAAATTCAAATATTTTGAAAAGATCGGCTGTGGTCGGCGGCTAACGTACTGTGTGAGACGCGGCCTTTAATAAAATGGCCCTTGTCTCCAAGCATCCCTCTTCTAAATGAATTTGTACATGTTTCGTAGAAAATGTCCTGTCCGAAGCCGGTTCCTCCTACGCTCGCCAAGAAAAAATCGGCACTTAAATAGCACGAAATGTCTTGTTTTTGGCATATATATATATATATATATATATATATATATACTGTATATATACCGGTATAGGCCTATATATATATATATTTTTTTTTTTCTTTTTTTTTTTTTTTTTTTTCCACATAAATTAAAATTAAAATAAAACGAGAAGTATATATTACAGTATATTATATATATTCAATATATTAAAATATTTTAAAACTACAGAATGGTACGGTAATTATGTTTAGCGAAAACATACCAAAGTAGAGCCCAGTAACTAAAACAATAAAATTATAAATCATCCGAAATCTGGAATTATGCTCTCCCAAATCAATAAATAAGGACAAATGTCGGAACCCAAAATGTCGGCCGTGTCCCACCCCAGCCAACGTACCGAAACCGATCGATCCCAGCCCACTGCGGTCGCGATAAATTCCGGTACCGGAAGCCCTTCTTTCCCGGGGTTCCACTTGCTTTCTGCCCTCTAAATATTGAAAGCTAAAGGGGTTATTTTTGTTTCATGATCCCCTTCTCCCTCATCTCACCAATCAACCTTAATCATAATAGATCAAATTTGCCGACGGTAGAAATATCTGACAGTCATTGGCATAAATAGGTTGATTAAAGTAGGTTAGCTAACATATAGACCTAAGCCTAGCCTAACATAACCGAATATTCATTCAACAACTGCTTTTGAGATACGACATTCCTTACTTCAGACATATCAAAGATAAAGAGATGTTAGTATTTGGGAGTAAAATCCTTAAGCCCTCAATTGGAGTCACCTAATCATTGTCATTAGTTTGCTGCGTGAAGGAATCGTGAAGATGGACCATACTATTTTCCTAATAATTTTTGGGGGGTATATTTCAGGGAATCCGAGGTTTGAGTGTGTGTGTGGTTTTTGTTTTCTTCTATATTCCAACTGCTCCCTCTCGGGCATAGGCTGAGAGCCTGCACACTCTACCGCTGAACACGGTGAGGCCTTGTTCCAGTCTAGGGAGTGAGACATGCGAAGCACCTATTCACGGCCCGAAGCAACTCCATCTCTGAAGCCGCTTTGCCTCCGTCCTTCACAGTCTCATCCCCACAGACTCGGACCCTCACTTTAAGAACGGCACCTATTTAGCAATTAACTCACATTGCCCCCCTGTAGCATATTTTGAATATGGGAATATTCATACAGTGCTATTTAATCAGGGAACAATGAGGGTATTTTTGTTTGGGCATTTCGGTGTGCTGTGGTAATGCACTGAAACTAGGTACAGCACAAATTCCATCCCAATAATATCTTCCCATTGACATATTGGGATTCGAACCCGGGTCCATTGGATTACCAGTCCAGTGGAAATATCTTCCCATTGACATATTGGGATTCGAACCCGGGTCCATTGGATTACCAGTCCAGTGGCAAGACCACTCTGTCACTCTGTGTGTGTGTGTGTTGAGATGGGGGGTATGGTGAGAGGGAAGCAGTGAAAAGCATGATCAAATGATGGTGAAAAGTTAATCGTTTGTATCTTGTGCCAAATGAATGCAGTCGTAATGGTAATGACGAAGTTTAATGTAATACCGACGACGTAGACAGACTAATAATAACACACATAAAGCCACACTAACAGCTTCCTCTCTCTCCGACACCCCTTCTCCCCTCCCAACACTTCAAAAATTGGATAAGAGGTGCCGTTATAAATGCCTCTTCCTCAATACCTTCCCCTGGCCTGACCTGACCATCATACTTACAGACAGACAGACAAACCAACAACGACAATTACGCAGTCACCATAAAATTTTAATTTGTAATTTGTAAAATTGCAATAATTTAAAATGTAACAATAATGGTACACACAAAAGGTGTTCCCATCGATCAAATGAAATTAAATACAATTAAATCAAATTAAAATACAATAGACGATTCGAACACTAGTTTTGTGTTTCAAATTTTAACATTTGAATACGGTACTAGCTTTAAATGTTATTTAATTATGTATTATTCTGTTTTTGTGTTGACGATTTGTTGGCGATACATTGAAGTACTAGTTTATTATAATGCAAACAAAAAAAGGCCTGTAATTTTTTCTTCTCATAACTCTACACAATTTTACAAACAGTACCTTAAAATATAAAAATATTATATACGGTATATATATATATATATATATATATATATATATATATATATATATATATATACAGTATATATATATATATATATATATATATATATATAGATATAAATATTACAATCATCGAATTCTCCTGTTCGCAATAAACCAATTTAGCGGCCAACAACACGTCCCATGTAGAGATCCGATTGTAACATAGATCAGCCAACCTCCGCCATCTTGGTGCCATTTATACTCTAATATCTCCATGGCCATAATATACATGCACGAATAACAGTACAGGATATATAGTTTGATATTTGGATATACAGCCTACAAGATAAACAATAAAACAAACAATGCTGCATATACTTTAGTTTGGTTTTTGTATGTACAATGGCGGTAATAAGTCATGTCTCAGCTGTCATTACGTTTGGCTTGCTCTGTGCTGTATTAATGTCTGTCAGATGTTGAATAGAGTAGGTAAGTGTAAGAACATGTTTGTATATTTCACTCAACAAGAAGAAATGAAGCTTAGATATTGCTGATACCAATTATTGATCAAAACATACTTGGTGGCCAGACATCACTTACTAGCGCGATTGTACACTCACTCATAAAAGAAAGGTACCCCCCTGAGCGAGAGATCTAAGGCCTCACCCTATTTAGTTGTGGTAACACTGGCCCTGAAACATCGACGTCACGAAAAGGATATGATTAGCAAAACGACTTTCAAGATTAGGTGAATCATTGCTTCGTTCATATCAGCTCCCTACTCCCTCGCACAATTCACAGTCGCCTCTCGTTTTCGTGATGTCGATGGTTCAGGGCCAGTGTTACCACAACTAAATAGTGTGAGGCCTTAGATCTCGCGCTCAGAGGGGTACCTTTCTTTTATGAGTGAGTGTACAATCTACGTGATCAAAAATACATCAAAATCTCGTCGTTGGATCATTGAGGCTGCAAAATGGCGTCCGAAATAAAAGATGGCCGCTCCCTCTAGTCCCCCGAACATATACGACGTGTTTATGGTCAGACAAATTATTCAGCCTGACGCGAGATTGATAATAAAGAATTTGGGCAATGTTCAATAACAGATATATAACGCGTCATAAAATCAGATTGTCGTCCGAATGAATCACGGGGCAATAGATCTGTTAAATCTACCCCCCCCCCCCCCCCCCCGCAAAAAAGAAGAAGAACAAATGCAATGCGAAAAGGTGTTAGAGGGCTATTTTTGCCTCATCGGAAGTTAAAAGTACAATATATGGCCGAAAATAAAAACAAATGTGCCTAAAAATGAAATAAGGAACAGTTGAAGAAGAACGGAATACAAAATCTGCAAACAATATAATGAAATACAAACAATGTTCGAGGGCTATTTTGTCTTATCGAAAGCTAGAAATACAATACATGACAAAGCAAATAATTCACGAAATAACAAAAATACAATTGCCGTAGATCTATTTTGCCTTATCGGAAGCTAAAAATACAATAAATGGCCAAAAAAAAAAAAAAATATGACCATGAAAAAATTAAAAGTACCGTAGAAAATACTATAATGGAAAGCAGCGACAGTTCGAAAAAATTGTATAGACTATTTTTTTAGGCTACATTTAAAATAAAAACGTGAAAAATATGAAACATATTTTTGGGTGAATGAATGGAGTATTGTTCTTCCGTAACCCTATCTACTACTGCATTCTCGTCACACACACACACACACACACTCTCCCCCTCTCTCTCTCTGACACAGACGCACACACTGGCACTCAGTATCTTGAATGTACTCCTGTCGTAATTAATTGTGTACTCTAGCAGGGTAAACTTGCCTAATTGTTCATGTTAATATTGTTTTACACCTTCCTGGTTTTTCCGTGTGTATGTAGTGTATAAAGCATGTATTTTCAGCTCAATAGGGTGCCATCCTATTATTAAATTATTTATTATTATCATTATAACACGTAAGCACACAGAAGAATGGGTAGCGTAATTTACTGTATACATTCGAACACATTAACAGACTATGTGTTTTGCTATTTATAAATAATTTGTAATTCTTTGTTTTACTTTACAAATATTGGTTCACCAGGTAGCCCGATTTCTTCCAGTTTCCTGTTGCCATTATTTAGCTTTATTTTACTTTTACGTATTATCTCTCAAGAATGTAGTAAAGAAAAAGCATTTATTTATTTGGATGACATTTAACTGCAACATTAATCGAGCATATGGTTGATGATGATTCTGAACTTGCAGAATTAAGATCCAAAGCCCTGTGCCAGTATTACCAAATGTGTATTATGGGTGAGGCGGACGAGTGGTTAATACGCTCATGTGCGAATCTACTTGACCTGGGTTCGATCCCAGCCAAGGCAGACATATTTAGTGGGTGTGGTAGTACGTCCTAATGTGTTTCACATGATCGCACCCATTCGGGGGACGATGTATACAGACTAATAACACACATAACAAGGCCACTCCAACAGCTGCCTCTCTCTCCAACACCCCTTCTCCCCTCTCAATACTCTTCGAAAAGTAGATACAATGTGTTGTAAGCTTATCCCTCAATACTTTCACCTAGCTTGACCCCGGATATATTTGAGGGATGTCGTGTTTGTCCTGTCCGCCCTCTCTACAACCGAGACTCTCAATAAGATAATTCACGTATGTTGGGTTAAGCCCCGACGCCATCTCCTCCTCCAGCTCCCTTCCTCACCCCCTAGTACCTTCCTTGCTTCGAGGCATTATAATAATGAAAATTATATTGTTTGTCTTACATACTCTACATTAATGGAATGTCATGTTTTGAGTGAAATGTTAGACTAGTGAAACCTATGGCGATTTTAAGAATGTTCACCCATGTATTTGTCAATATTAAGACCTTTCGTGCCTTTTAGGTGTCAATTTTTTCCTGGCAAGCGATAACGAGCATGTAATTATAGGAGGAACGAACAATTTACACATTTATCTTGAAGGGGGGGGGGGGTCTTTGGGATGTTTTTTAAACTTAATTGAGGCGTAGCAAGGAAACTAAAAGATAAATAAATAGATAAATAGACCAATAAATAAACCCTATTCCCCTTAATGCCTGACAGCAAAGAACGGGACAGAGGAAGCAGTAAGGGGTGAGGAAGGGAGCTCTGGAGGATAAGATGAAGGAGTCGGGGCTTGCTAGCCTATATGACTATATTAAGTAATCGAGCTTCTTAACCCCTTCTGTACCGATGATGTCTCTTAAGTTTATTTTAGCTATATTTAGGCGATTTTGTGCAGCTTAAAAAGGATTTGTGGTACTGAAAATGGTTAAATGAGATATTTCAAAGCATGTTAATTGCTGGAAGCCCTTTTTAAACTGAATAAAATAGTCTTATAATAGCCAGAATAATGTTGAAAGGACGGTGCAGGTACAGAAGGGGTTAAAATTATTTCATGATAAAGACTAAACAAGCACAAGTACATACAGGTATAATTTTACCAACATATATTAAATTACTGTAGGCTACCAGTATTTTGTCAAGGCAAGATAAATATTAGTTTAGTGAAAAACTAGTTGCTAGCTGTTAGAGCAAAAATTGTGAAATATTAATACATGAATGGGCCAACTAAGCAGCACTATGCATACATCTAAATACCAACGATATTTTAAAACCCCAAGCCCCAAACATTTTCCCGGCGCGTTACGTGAATAAACATTGCGGAATAAATAAATAAAGCGCTAACTGCAGCATCCGGACATAAAGGTGTAGGAAAGGCCGCTCCATTATTCACTTTTATGGCGTGTAAAAATTTAACAGCTACTGGGTTAAATTATGATTGTGGCTAATACAGAAGAATATGTGGCCTATATGTGGTTGGCTAGGAAGGAAGTCAGAACGGCCACACTCTTATATGGCTACACCATTCAGGATAGCCATACTCCTACACGGCCACAAACCAGAACGGCCTCAGATCATAACGGCAAATTTTTTTTTTTTGGGGGGGGGGGTTTTTGAAGGGCCGGAGGATCCGAAGACCCCTTTTCACCCTGCCGCGTAACCTATTTTACTGTCAGGCGAAACAGAGGCAAGGGGTGTGAGGAGATTGCCCAATCATCTCCACCAGCCGAGAATCGAACTCGGTCCTCCCGGTTAGAAACCGAGTGCTCTACCAATGTCGCTACTGGTCACCTCATAACGGCATCAGTTCTCAGAGGCCTGGTTCAAGTTATATTATATTAGGCTGAGAAAGGTTATACTGCGTTTGATGGCGTTAAGAGCCAGTGTTGTGGGTGGGTAGAATGCATACCCTTGCGGGAGGCCCCAAGTTCGATCCTCGCTGGTTGAATGTCTGTGACACTCTTCCTCATGGCCTCCCAACCTCGCTCTCTCTGCAATGGCAGACATTAGAGGTGCAGTAGACCAGCGTCATATTTGCAATGTGAATGTTAGCACCTGATCAGCAAGATCGAACTAATTACCCTGGTTATTCACAACCAAAGCCACTATAACATTACAATAACATTCAACATGCACTTCATTAACTACACTTGTACACATAAGAGATTTAAAGCTAGAGTCACAGGCTGAATAAGACTCTTCCAGGAATCTGCGAGAGTCAGTCTCGGAATCCAACAGAAGGCAGACTATGTCTATGTTACCGGTACGTTGGAATAGGATTTAGTTACGTAAGGTTAGGAGGCTGTGGCCGTTTTGGTATATTGCCATTTGGGTTGTGGCTGCCGTCGAATGAAGCAGCTTGCATGGGTTGCAGGACATCTCAACCGGTAGACCATTTCAACCAGTAGCTCTCAACCAGTGCCAAATCAACCAAGACCAACCAAACCAGTGCCAAAATATAATACTAACCTAACTTAACTTAACCTAACCTAGCCGTGTTGGTTGATTTGGTACTGGTTGAGAGCTACTGGTTGAAATGGTCTATTGGTTGAGTTGTCCGGTCACCGCTTGCATGTTATACAGTAGGTATTGAGAATTTACAAAATTAAATCAAATAATCAATAACAAATTTGTCCAACTCTTGCCAATTCTCTATTTCCTGTACGAATGTAAGCATGTATCTTGAGCCAGATATGGGGCAGTCTATCTGTTGAGGTTTCAGTGTTCGATGCAAAAGACTTGTAGAAAAGCATTGTGAAGAATATGAATATATATTTAGGTGATTCTATTGTGGTGTGAGAGATAGAGATTTACATAGATACACTGACCACACACACCTTACGATCCCAGCGAGGTGGTCAAGACTTAATTATAGTAGAGATAGCTAACCCGTGAGTAAGTAAGAGAAAGTGGGAGGAAAGAATAGCAAAGAAGAAGAAGAAATATGAGAGAGAGAGAGAGAGAGAGAGAGAGAGAGAGAGAGAGTGTAGTAGTAATAATAAATACCAATAACATAATCGATGTATTGATTTCCGAGACCCCAGCAATAAATAGTGTACATGTGAGCGTTTTTGTGGAGGCCCAGATACATTTTAACCCCTTCTGTACCGGTGATGTACTTTTCATTATATTCTGGCAAGAGGTTTTTGTTCAGATTAGGAAGGACGTCTACAAATTGAAATGCTACAAAATATCTCAATTAATCCTTTTAGCTACCATATATCCTTCCTAAGCTTCATAAAATCGTCTAAATGGAGGCGAAATTAAATGAAAAGACGTTGCCGGTACAGAAAGGGTTAACGATGTATAATTGTGTATGTATACGTGGGTTCTTACAAGTATATACATATACTGTACACTCGAGGAAAAAACAATCTTTACACTGTTGAGCTGAACATATTATATTTGTGTGAACGAAATGAACCGGGTGAAACATACGATTGTATGGAATTATCACAAGATTTCGACCAATTTCCAGAATGCTTAGAGCTGTAGAGAAAATAGTTTGTCTTTCGTCTCGAGTGTACAGTAGTCAGGAATACATGAACACATTGCTAAACAAAAGCGGTGAACATTAAGGAGAGCTATTTGTGTATTTATTTATTTGTTTAGTTTCCTCGCTAGACCTCCGTCAAGCTTAAAAATAAAAACAATATAAGACAAAAATAACCCCCTTCGAGATCTGACCAAAGGCCAGTTCCTCCTAAATTGCAGGCTGACTATCGCGACAACAGTACTAAATGGCTCAAAACGTCTTAATATTTACACAGAAATGGGCCGAAAGGTCTTCATATTGCCTACCTATTGGGGCAAACGATTTATTATTTAGAAACTAATAGGGCTAAACATTAGGTAGAAAGGGGTCCAAATAAACCGAATACCTCCCCTAAACTAGAACGTTCCAGAATTATGATCTTTGTGACTCAAGCCGTTTCTCAAAATAGTTCGCCAGTTTATCATAATTGTGCCACCCAAAATGTTCCCGAAGTTCCAGACCATGTCTGCACAACCTCCTGCACAAGTACCTGGAACAGTCACTTATAAAAAATCGTGGACCTCGCCTGTCTCTACTTGTGGAAGTATATAATGTCAGGAAACAAATGTATGAGCATCATTGTCTGTACAGCAATTTCAAAACTATGTATAGCATCCTTTGCAAAACAAGTCTCATCCAAAAAATAATCCAGATTGTTATAAATGCATATAAAACATAGGGGGTCCACGAATATATATATAAGTGACTGTACTCTCTTATATGATACCGGTACCCATATAACAGTGAAGGTTGATTAATGGAATACACTGCCTTGGACATATACAGTATGCCTACGTTTAAAAGCGTGTCAAAATTGCTCAAGAAAATTTGTACCACCTTTATTTTCCGGCAGTTGTACACTCAATGACATCAGTTAGGACCCAAGCTTTCCTGAGCTATAAGGAACAGGATCGAATCGTCTTGTATTTATTTACCTAATATTTACAATTCGGAGGTTAATTTTGAAGTTCGAGAGTTAATATTAGACCTGGATTTATTTTGTTGAGTGTACATGTTTGGATGAGAATGAATAATGAAATTAGATTGGGATGAGATAAAAACAAAAATAGAAAATCTCAAGGGGAAAGTTAAGAAAAGTGTAGACAAAGAAGGCAGTAGAGAGTGAAAGGTGGCGATCTCTGCGCCTTGCTGTTTTGATTTTTTTTTCTCTCCAAACTAGGAGAGAGAAAACAAGGCAATATACAACACGAGAGTGCCAAACCTCAATTAGTTTAATTTAAATATTCTTCTTTCCTTGACATTCATTACCTATCTACAGTATAGGCCCTATTAATGCATAAATGTTTTTTTTTTCTATGTGATTGAGGGAGGCAAAAGGCAGAACTGCCTATAGCGAGTGCCTCCCCCATAGTTGAAAGAGTGACAGGGCCAAAATCAAGGGACGCTCGAGCCAAAATGCCTGGACACACGGAGTTTGAAGCACTTTAAGTCGTAGGAAGAGGGAAAGACTGATTCTGGGAGAGAGTTCCAGAGCTCAGCTGTTGTGTAGAAGAAAGATTGAGAGTAACGTTTCACTCTCGGGTTGGAGAGTTGCACAGAGTAGGGGTGGGATTGAGTTGCAAGACGGGTACCACGTGCCCTACGTAAAAGAGGTGGTATACACTGGGAAAGCTCTGAGGAACACTGATTATTATAGTAGCGATAGAATAGCGAGAGAGATGCAACATTGCGGCGGAGAGAGAGAGATTGCAGAGAGTTGGTGAGTGGACGGGAGTTAATGATACGAAAGGCCTTCCTTTCAACTTTATCTAGGAGAGCGGTATGAGAGGAACCTCTCCACACATGTGAACAATACTCAATACAAGGACGCACTATGCCCCTGGACAGAGCAAGACGCTGTGCAGGGGAAAAGAACCCCCTAAGGCGGTTGAGTGTGTATGCATGTATATATTTTGTGTGAGCGAACCAGTGAATCTTTGGACAAATTTAATGACAATAGGCTACTGTATCTAGTTTGCATTCGATACAGTTTCAAAGCAAGTATCCAGGTAATTCTGAAGGCAATTGTACACATGTACGTATGTGTGTGTGTGTGTGTGTGTGTTGAAAATGTGTGACTGTGTATCTGTGTAGGCTATGTAAGTATTAGCAAGTGTGTGTTTCTATATAATAATGAAAAACGAGGAGGGGGCGACACCGAAGCAACTGTAAACCGTCAACTCATTTCTAAATTAGTTCCTCTACCCGTTCCCTTAAGGGAGCCCACCTCGCTTGTTTTCTCTTTCTCTCCCTCTCTCTTTGGCTTTTATCCATTTGGCCCCATTCAGCCTACTGTTTTAAGAAGTTCACCCCCATCCAGGTGTCAATATTTTCCTGGCGAGCGGTAGCGAGCCAGCATATATATATTTTGTTTTGACAGCAAGCTAAATTTGTACATTTTTCGATAGAAAATGTCTCCGGCGAAGCCGGATTTCTCCATACAATGCTGGCTCGCTATCGCTCGCCAGGAATAAATCGACACCTGGATGGGATTAAACGTCTTAAAACAGTTGGCTGAATGGGGCCGAATGGATACAAGCCAGGGAAAGAGAGAAAGGGAGAGAAAGACAAAACAAAAACGGTGACCCCCCTTCATTTGCATACACTTATCAGTCCCCCTCACGACCCTCACTGAAGACTGGAGACCCTATAGAAACGTAGAGATCAGCCAACCTTCTTCCATATTGGTGCAAAGGGGGACAACAAACCTCTCTGCATATACAGGGTAGCGCAAAATTCCGATATTCATGGACAGACACCAGCTGGTCTATTTATTTATATATTTTAAAGTAACCTTGCTAGACCTCCATCAAGCTTAAAAACACCCCCTAAACCATCTTCAAGACAAATGTGTACATTTTTCGTCAGAAAAAAGTCCCGGACGAAGGCAGATTCTTCCTAGAATTACAGGCTTGTTATCACTTGCTAAGATCAATAACAATATAACCCTATGGTCAATAAAAATATAACTATATAACCAAACAAGAAAATAATGGCCACTCCCTCTTGCTGAAGGATCTGCACTGTAAAACTGCAGATCCTACATAAACTTAAATACTCTTAACATTTCCTTATGATGACATTTAATTTGTTGTCTAAATTATGGAAGCTTTCTTTGTTCTACATTATATAGGCGTTTGTCTATATTTTTTTCTATTTAATGCTTAAGTTTATTCACTCTTATGTACAGTACTCTTCTAACTCATTCTCACTCTCATTCCCTCTCTATCTCTCTATTTATCTATCTCGATTATAATTGACAGTAATATGCAAAAGGATAACTGGGGAGATTGTTGACTCCAATCAAGCATGGCAATACCCAGGAGAGGCCTCATAAGCGTGTGATAAGCAGTTGCTGGAATCCCTGCTTCATTTTTCTGGCCTCCCTCGCCGATTCGGTTTGTGTCTCCCCTACACAGAAAGTACCGGTAATCTATACTCTATTTTTTCCAGCTGATCGTAAATTGAATCTCTTATTAGCTGATGTCTCGATACTTAATGGAAATATATGAAACTACTATGGCTGTGTGTCATATTAATGGCAAGTTTTCATAATTAACAGCATATTTCGCTACAAAATTTACCTTATAGCGGAGTAATAACGATAGAAACATGACAATTTAGGCTCAGCTGGATTTTGTTTTACTATAGTTACCTCTCACAGGTATGTCCGTTTTCTATTCATATCATTACACTAAACAAGCACACAACAACTTCCCTATACAACAATACAAAATAAAAATAAAAATAAATAATAATAATAATAATAATAATAAAGTAGACGTGCCGTTTCGCCCAAAATAAAAACGGCATACCCAACTCTACGATGGGTCACCATCATCACAACTAGTCACTATCACCATTACTATCATCAGCACTACTACTATTATAGGCTACTCTTACCATCATCACTCCTACTCTCATTATCACTACTACTGGCATCATCACTACAATGTTCACCATAATCACTACTACTCACCATCATCACTAATACTGTCACCATCGTCACTACCATCATCACTACTGTCATCATTATCACTACAAATAACATTTTTGACCTAAAATCAAAACTATTGCACAAATTTAAAAAATATTGTTTTAATTATCACGTACCGAATGTTCGGGCGTTTTTTTTTTCGCCCCCTGAACGATGACGTTGACGTAAAATTTGCTCGAAAATGCGCTCGTGTGACACTGGCTTAATATAGGTTAGTACGCGGAATTTCAGTTTGAGTATCCTAGGTTCGAATCCATGGAGTACCACATGTATTCATTAGTTTCATTGCTTTCATTAATTTGGTTTATTTGTAAGTTACTTGACCACTTGTGAGTTTCAGGCTATAAGGAAGTTGGAGCCATGAGCATCGATATTAACGAGAAATTGAGTTTTAATGTGAGTTTCTGATGGATAAAAAGTATGATCAACTTGGTTTTATGTATTTATAAACGTTTTATGACCGTATTTTATCTGATAATTCTACTAAATATCGATGGTCACGGCTCCAACTTCCTTATAGACCAAAACTCGCAAGTGGTCAAGTAACTTACAAATAAACCAAATTAATGAAAGCAATGAAACTAATGAATATATGTGGTACTCCATGGATTCGAACCTAGGATACTCAAACTGAAATTCCGCGCACTAACCTATATTAAGCCAGTGTCACACGAGCGCATTTTCGAGCAAATTTTACGGGCAATTATGGTCTGGAAGCTTAAAATTATACACTTTATCAGAATTCAGCCGCCTAACATAATCTACCTTCAGTCTAGTTACCGATACCAGTGCGAAAATGTCCCGAAATAATACGAGAAAAAACTTGCTCATGGAAAATTGACGGAAAAAGCGCTCGTGTGACAGCGGCTTTACACAAGATAGCGAAGGGTAAGTATCGGAGGAGAGGCCAAAAAGTGAAGGGTTGAAAGCAAGCGAGCAAGCAAGCAACGACCGACTCCGCACGCTTCAGTAAAGAACACGGTGGAGAAATTAAGAGAAGGCACAAGTCAAGTAATCAAGTCGAGTTGAAGTCTGATGGGTAACCAGGAGGAGAGGTGAGAGGGACGAGGAGGTGGGAGGGAGGAGGAAAGGAGGAGGTGGGAGGGAGGAGGAAAGGAGGAGGAGGGAAGGAGGAGGAGGAGGGAGGAAAGATCATGGGGAGGAGGTGGGAAGGAGAAGAAAAGAGGGAAAGTGAAAGGGGGGAGGAGGTGGGAGGGAGGAGGAGGCGAGATCATGGGGAGGAGGTGGGAAAGAGAAGAGGGGGAGAGGGGAGGGGGCAGAAGGAGGAGGACGAGGGGGGGGGAGAAGGAGGAGGACGAGGAGGAGGAGGAGGAGAGAATATGGGGAGGAGGTGGGAGGAGGAAGAGAGAATATGGGGAGAAGGAGAGAGGAAGGGGGAGGAGGAGAGATCATGGGGAAGAGGTGGGAAGGAGAAAAAGAGAGAGAGAGAAAAAAGGGAGGAGGAGGGAAGGAGAAGAGAGGGAAAGTGGAAGGGGGGAGGAGGAGAGAGAGATCACGGGGAGGAGGAGGGGGAGCGAAGAAGAGAAAGAGAGAGACGTTTAGGACTGAGGAAGAGTAGGCCTATAGACAGAAAGAGGAATACAAGTACAACATAAAAAGAACAAAATGTATCTTTACCATGCAGAGCGGAGACACTGACATGGTACTCAACACGAAAAGAAGCTAATAGAACTATCTTACTATTTCTAGGGAGGGGGCGGGGGGGGGAATGGTGTGATGCCCAGTTGAATGTGACGGGGTGACGCGTGTTGGGATACAGGGTGAGGTGGGGTCAAGCGTGGTTGGGTGGGGCGATATGGGGTCAGGTGGGGGAGCGTCGGGTGAAGGTGTTGCGGAAGGGGGTGGTGTGTTACGTGTAGGGAGCTGCGCGGAAGGATTTTACGTGGTGGGATGTAGGAAGGTGTGTGGCGATATGAGGTATTGCACGGTGGGGTGGTGTGGTATGAGGTGTGTTGTGCGATGGGGTGATGTGTGTTGGAATACGGGGTGTGCTGTGCTAAGCTGAGGTGAAGTTGAATTAGGTGATCACGGGTGTACGCGTGGTGATGTGTTGTGGGGTAGGGACCTGCGCGGTGGGATGTGAGGTGAGGAGGGATGTGTTGCGGGTACGGATCTGCACGGGAGGGTGATGCGCGGTGGGATGTGAGGTGGGGAGGGATGTGTTGCGCGGTGGGATGTGTTGCGGGGTGGGGTATGGTGTTGTGGGGGTGGGGTAGGAAAATTATACCATGCCTCATATAATAATTAATAAAGTATCACGTAATCAACATTATGGAACATCCTATATTGTGTATGTGTCTATTATGTAGGACAACATAATGTTAATATTGTAATTCTGACTCACGTAAATATGATCTTAGTTCATCAATATATCCTTCATTCACTCATTTTTACTCTCACCTCCTTCCCTAGCGTACAATTATACTATACACAACGAGTCGAAGGAATGCAGGTGATAATATGTTCATTAATGTGAAAACATGGCTTAAACGATGAAGACCGGAAAAAAACTTATTACCGGTACTTCCTATATTGCTATCAATATACCAACCATCCATTGCTAAAACATCAAGATATCAACAATTGAAATAAAAAATAATTAAACATTGCCGTCACATCGATAATATACAGTATAGAGCGATAATATATAAAGCAACAGAGAGGTTATTAAGATGCGGGACATAAGTGAAGAGGGTGCCCATAAAGATGGCGAGCAAGGAGATTCTCAACCCACTTTACCTTGTCCATGGCGGTGATTTAATACGCCGATCATCCCCCCACCTCCTTCCCGATACTCCAGGGACCCACGAACACCGCACAAACTACCGATGAGCACCGCAGATAGCCGATAGGCGCCGCATATAGCCGATAAACACCACAAACCCGCCGCAAAGAACACGAGAACACAGAGAAAACAAAAACGTGCGCCTCAGAAGAAAGTCCGAGGCGGAAAGAAATGCAGGGGGGTTTAAAGGGGCGGAGCCAAAATCTGTGACGTCACGGAGTCCGATCATGGCAATGTTCACGTCCTTCACATTGATCTTTAATTACTATAAGTACGAATTAATACTAAAACCATTTGTAATTACATTAGATCAAGGTGTTTCTTAAGTATAATAGAACAATTTGAAGCTTATTAACGCTTACTTATGTAATTGGATTGATGAAGACCGGATCTAGTTATCCGTTTTGCTTTGACTTGGATCTGCCAACTTGTCTTATTTCCTCCCCACTTCTCCCTCCTCCCTACCTCCTTCCTACTCCCCACCTCCTCCCTACACCCCCCCCCCCCCTCCCCTTCTCCCTACTCCCCCATCTCCTTCTCACTCCCCGACACTTATTTTAACCGGCCTCTCTCTTTACGTTTGTTTCTGTTATTTGCTTTTCTTTTTGTATGTATGTTTCACCCCCGGACATAGGCTTATAGTTTGTATATTCAACTATTCAACACGGTGAAGCCATGAGGTCTTATTAAGTAACACCCAGATCTTAACATTAATCATCAATTACAAACCCCAATGCACTTGAATACACTAATGAAAGCATACGGTCCTCCCGGGATTCGAACTCGGGACACCACACCCAGAACATAAGCATCTAGACAGTAAATGAGACATCGAAATGGTTTGAGCGCTTCAACCAGCTCGTTCGTGGCCTTACGTAACCACGGTAGACCACGACACCTGACGGGTCCCCTGGTGGCCCTGAGGTAACACCTGACTTTTCAGAGCTCTCGTTCCCTCATTCACGGTCTCGGGACCCTCTCTTTCCCAAACACCATCTATTGAGCTCTTAACTCACGTAGACATAAATAGGCGGTGTCACACGAGCGACTTTGTTGTCAACTTTTGTTTTTGGGTAATTGCGGTCTGACAGCTTCTTAACCCATACAGTACCGGTGACGTCCTTTTCTTTATATTGTGGCAACCATTAGACGATTTTAATCAGATTAGGAAGGACCTCTAGCAATAATAAGGCTTCAAACTATCTCAACCAACCCTTTTAACGACCGCAGATCCCTCCTAAGCTGCACAATATCTTCTAAATATAGCTATAATAAAGTAGGTGTGCAGTTTTCGCATTACCAAAACAATAAAAAATACAAATAAAACAAAAAATGCATACGCAACTCTGCGACCTAGAATTCTGCAAGTAGTATCGAATCTCTTAGGTAAAATCGGTTTATATACAGTATATACTGTATACTGTATATATATTAAATGTTCTTATACTCGCAGCCGGACTTAAACCACCGACAGTCAGAACAAGTGCCCATACTTTAATCCACTATACCACATCGTGATAGAGGATACTTGTGTGTATTGGAATAAAGCATAGACACTCGTCCTGACTGTTGGTGGTTCACGTCCACCTGGGAGTATATATATATATATAATTACACTTATGATCACATTGAATCTTAACAATTGGAATATTTATCTATAATAAGGTCAGCGTAACACTATTTCGTAGCATTTTGAATATGATGTAATTGAAATTTAAAATATATATAAGAAAGAAATAGTGACCATAAGCTGTGACCTTCACTATTCACCTTGACCTTTGAATAACAAAAACACAAAATTTGGACAAGCGTTGCATTGACCAACCGAATTTGCCAGCAAAATTTGGTGACGATACGTAACCCAACCCGTTCAGTACAGTTCGGTCGGTTTCATTTCATACTGGATATTAAGATGATTTTATTTAGTTTATGAAGGGCCTCCATAAAATTAGCAGGCTTTCAACTATCTTAATTAACCCTTTTTACTACCACAGATCCTTCGTAAGCTCCACAAAATCGTCTTATTATAGCTAGAATATAAAAGACGTCACCGGTACACAAAGGGTTAAGCAGTCTAGGAAGAGTTTAAAGAAAATTATTAAAACTTATTTTGTTCTTTGACCTTGACCTTTAACCTTAAGTATTATAATATATATATATATACAGTATATATATATATATATATATATATATATATATATATATATATATATATATATATATATATATATATACCGGTATATATATTATCTAAGTAAAATGCAGCTAAAAATCGTCAGCTTATCAAAAATGTAGTATTTTTTTTATGATGAAGGTTAACTTTTGACCTTGGCCTGTGATCTTGACCTTTATGTAGGATTATATTTTTGTTTGCTTTGATGTAACCCTAGAAAAACAAATAAATGTGTCAAATTTCATTAAAGAGCATCAGTTAGTTTCAGAGGTATTAAAAGAATAGTTGACCTTGACTTTTGACCTTTATCTTGACCTTCATGATATCTGAAAATTTAACATTTTAATTTTCCCTTATAGCACAACTGTCTCAACGAATTTTGTGAAATTTACATGAATAGTAAAGAAATTTGCATATTGACCTTATATTTGATGTTGACCTGTGACATTGACCTATAAAATGGAATTATGTTTATTCTGGTATGACCTTGGTCTAGGCATTCCGAATATGCATGATATGCCTAATGAGAATCTTACATTAAATAGGAAATACTAGTAAAAAACATATTTCGACCTTTGACCTTGACCTTCGACCTTAAAATTTCTTATCGAGTCTGGCTTGCCCACATCTGCAGAATTACAGTATGATTTCTCAACATCATTAGCTGATGGACAGTCTAAGTTAGAAGCATTCTTGGAACAGTGAGTTATTCCAAGTCAGTATCTATCCACAACACAACCAAGAAGAGCTCACGTCTCAATTTTGCACACATTTTCGTCACAAAGTCCTCTGGGGAAAACTTGAAGATCAAGGCAGGAGAGATGGAAAAACAAGCTTTGTCAGCTGTGGTAAATCTAGTTGACGTCAGTGGCAGGGTTGAACTCTCAGATATACTTTCTTATCATGTCACAGAGGAATGTTTGTCAATGTATAATGTGAATGAGACACTCAGAAAAGTCCAGAAGAGCAAATTCTTGGAGAATCTTTGGTTCATTTCCGTTGATCTGCCACCAAATAATATGCGTTAATGATCCGTACAATGTTCCCTATTCTATCAAAGACAATGAGCGTGGCATGCGAGGCCAAACGCAAAGGGATGTCCCCAATATGTTTATGAAGCCAAATTATCCTTTCCCTTCACCAAGAGATTTCATGATGTTGCTGTGCAGCTCCAGGAACAAGACCCGCCTCCAGGAACTAATTCGGACAGCCCTGAGTAAGGTCCAAACAATCCAGGAAATACTCTACTCTGTTGGTCCTGTGTGCACCAACTTGAAAATGGGTCATGAGATAGCAAATTTATGTTTCAACCAAGCTGAGGCAGCAAGCTTAGAGATATGGGATATGAGGATTCAGTTGTGATAGACAGTGAAGATACTGATGTGTATGTACAAACTGCATTTGTGTCTCAGCAAGTTCGTGGATCACTATACATCAAGTGTAAGCATGGCATTATATTCTGCAGAGACCTATGCACAGAGGAAATTGCATGTCATGACAGGCTGTGACCACAACTCAGGCTTCTTTGGCCATGGCAAGAAATCCATCTTTGACAAGGTTGCAATAAATACCACAGCTAGAGAGTTACTGTCGATGAGGTGTGGCCAGACGCTTGATCCAGACGACAGTGTGATAGAGGACCTGCTGACATTCATAGTACGGTATGTGTATGGCATCAAAGCCTCATCACCAGGTGAAGCACATGCAATGAAGTGGCGATCTTTGAAGACGAAGTCCATGCTTCGCCTCCCTCCAGATGAGGACAGTCTTATCCTTCACTGTAGGAGTGCGAACTATCTTGCCTACATACAACATAACTATGGCTTATGTGATCATCCTTCACCTAGGCTATTGGGCATGGCTGGCAGCTTGTGAATGGGAAGTGTTGTCCAGTGCGTCATACTCTTCCTGTACTCCCGCATCACTTGAATGTTAGCACACCTACTGAAGATATTGACAGTGACCAATCTGAATCTGACATTGATGCTTGTGGATCAGATTCTGAGCTTTTGGCATCTGACTCACCTGATTCTGAATAAACTATAAACTATTGTTGCACTATACAGCTGTAGTAGTATTGACACTGGACATAATGCAGTTTAGAACAATGGTACCAAGCCTTATGAGTACTCAGATTAGTTTCATATTGACCTACTATCAACATCATTGTGTACCGAAATGGATCTTTATGGTACATTATATGAATGTAAATAATATAATCCTACAGATGATCCTGCTTTGTAAACTGATACCATGACACCATTAAAATTTTGTTCATACACTTGTTCTTGTTTCCACTACTTATTGACCAACAAATAATAATCTTAATACTAGTAAATCAATTGCGGTGTTCAGAGGGCATATTTTCAAGATGGTTGACAGCTGCCATACTGAATTTTGACATGAAAGAGACCTCAAACTGTTGAAATAACCTCAGAAATGATTTCTTCATGCCAAATTTAGTGGAAATTGATGTATTACACAAGGTCTGTGACAAATGGTTCGCAAGTTATAATGTTGTATGCGGCGGCGGCGGCCATATTGGATTTGGGCCTCTCCTGGAATTTGCCGGCATTTTTCAGAGTGACATAGGGGCTTATTTTTTTCTAAATTATCTAAGGACCCTAAATCCATATTCAAACATACCTATGCTCTCGATGGTCACGGGAGTCCAATATATGACCCCACTATTTAGTTAGCTTAACAGCAATTTTCGTATTATGACTATGGTGTAATTCGTATAAAAATGTATTTATTAAAAATAGTGATCATATACTGTGACCTTGACCTTTGATCTTTGACTTAAAATAAAATACATATAGGCCTATTTGGATGGTCATCGCATTGACCAACTGAATTTGCCTGCATAATTTGGCGACAATACATCAAACAGTCTAGGAGGAGTTTAGGGAAAATGACAAATACTCTTGTTTTGACCTTGACCTCTGACCTTAACTATTACAATATGTATGTGAAAATTGATATATATAATATTTAAGTAATAAGCCATAACACAGCCAGTTTTCCAAAATTTGGGTAACCTTTTTAATAAATAATAAAAGTCGACCTTTGAACTTGACCTGTGACCTTGACCTTTATGTAAGAGTACATTTTTGTTTGCATTGACATTGCCCATGAAAATCAAATAAGCATGCATAATATCATTAAAACCCATCAGTTAATTTCATATAGGCCTATATCAATAGAATAGTTGACCTTGACCTTTGACCTTTATCTTGACCTTTGTATATCTCGACATTTATTATTTTCTTTTCACTTAGAGTGCAACTATCTCACCAAACGTTGTGAAGTTTGCATGAAAAGTAAAGACAATAGCATAGTGACCTTTTATTTGACCTTGACCTTTCATATGGAATTGTATAGTTTCTTGCATGACCTTGGCCTAGGTATTCCGAATATACATGGGAAGCCTAGTGAGAATCTAACAGTTCGTATATGAAATACTAGTAGAAAACCTATTTTGACCTTTGGCCTTGATCTTTGACCTTACCCTTTAGAATATTTATCTAAAATTTAGGCAATACAATATCAAGGTTACCAGTAACTTGTATAGTGAAAATGAAGATATTTGAGTAAAAAGTAAAATAAATAGTAAAAGTTGACCTTTGACCTTGACCTGTGACCTGGACCTTTATGTAAGAGTATTTATTTTGTTTGCATTGATAATGCCCCGGAAAATCAAATAAGCATGCCTAATTTCATTAAAACCCATCAGTTAATTTCATAAACCTGTATATTAATAGAATAGTTGACCTTGACCTTTGACCTTTATCTTGACCTTTATGATGTGTGTGTCCAAATGTATTATTTTCTTTTTCATTTAAAGTGCAACTATCTCACCAAATTGTGTGAAGTTTGCATGAAAATTAAAGAAACTAGCATATTGACCTTTTATTTGACCTTGACCTGTGACCTTGACCCTTCTTATGGAATTGTATAGTTTCTTGTACGACCTTGGCCTAGGTATTGCGAATATACATGGTAAGCCTAGTGAGAATCTAAAAGTTAGTATAAGAAATACTAGTGAAACACTTATTTTGACCTTTGACCTTACCCTTAAGAATATTTACCTAAAATTTGGTCAATACGATATATAGGTTACCAGTAACTTGTATAGTGAAAATGAAGATATTTGAGTAAGAACTAAAAAATATGAAATATTTAACTTATTTTTAACCTTGACCTTTGACCTTAACCTTTAAGTTAAATGGAATATTTCTTTTTGACTGACCTTCGCATTGACCAAATGAATATACCTATGAAATTTGGTGAAAATCCATCGAATGGTCAAGGAGGAGTTTCCGGACAGACAGACGGACAACGACGAAGACGACGACGACAGACAAGCTGAATTATGGTACACAGTATACGGGCGGGATCTGTCTAAGCGATACCACTCTGCTTCGCAGAGTTGATAAAAGTATAATAATTGCTTTATCACTCCTTCAGCTTTGGGGGATAATTTGTTAAGGTTAATGGAGGTCTAGCGAGGAAACTGATAAATTAATATATTAATAAACACATTACCCCCTTAATTGAATCATTAATGGCGTGCAAAAAGTGATATCACTAGAATTTACATTATCAGATCAGCTCACATCATTCATCTAATTCAGTGGAATGGCATAATAATCTTTCAGTTATGATATGCCGGTAACGTTTCAAATAACTTAAATATGATTCACGTAATTCATACTATTTACGCTTAAGGGGAGAGGGGTCGTTTTTTTGGCCCCATTTTTCCCTCGTGTTTAGCCCCACAAGTTTTGACATTTTAAGATGTTCGGCCCATTAGTTTGGCGATTTCAACACCTTTAGCTCCATTAAGTTGTCAATTTTAAGACCTATCGTGCCATTTAGGTGCCAATTTTGTCCTGGCGAGCGATATGGAACCTGTAATTATAAGAGGAACCCCTACCTTAACCTGACCTCCCCTAACGTAACCTATAGCTTATGCAAAACTAACCTAATCTAACCTGACCGACATCATTAACTCGCTATGTAACTCTAACTTTTGTAGAACTATGGCCTCATTTCTATTCCGGCTAGGCAAACATTAGACAATATAATTATCTTTAAAAAAACTTATAAATATAATTGGGGCAACACAATGAGGAAACCATCAACATAAATATATAATACCGGTAATGAGGATACGACCTGGCTCAAAAAGAACATGAATCCACTACACATGCAATACATGTGAACCAGGTTGTACACAATCACAACAGACCTGTTCCAGGCCAACTCCCCCCCCCCCCCCTCCTTACCACCACACACACACACACACACACACACACACACACACACACACACAAATAACAAATAACATACTTTTGTTTTGTTTGTTTATCACTAAAAGTTTATCCATTATACGTGTATGTTGGTAGGTAATAGGTTAAGATAGTGCTCACCAAAGGCTAATCATATATATAATGATATATTAAAGATATAATTAATAACATCACCAAATGTGTGTGCAGGTGTGAAGATAGTAGTTAGGTAAATTGCAGGGGGTAATATTCCTCACACCACATACAAACGTTATCATAGCATGTGTGTGTGTGTGTGTGTGTGTGTGTGTGTGTGTGTGTGTGTATGTGCGTGTGTGTGTGTATGTGCGTGTGTCTCTAGTGCGTGGTGTGTGTGTGTGTGTGTGTGTAAGTGTGTGTGTGTGTGTAAGTGTGTGTGTGTGTGTCTAGTGCGTGGTGTGTGTGTGTCTAGTGCGTGGTGTGTGTGTGTGTGTGTGTGTGTGTGTGTGTGTGTGTGTGTAAGTGTAAGTGTGTGTGTGTGTGTCTAGTGCGTGGTGTGTGTGCTATAACTTGTCCAGCAAATAACAATGAACAAGCACACATTCAACGATGATCCAATACAATGTTTGTGACTCCCGTTAGAAATAGACAATTACGATAACAAAATCAAAACGAGAATGGAAACAATCACGAAAGAAAAAATAGAATGATGAAAAAACAGACGATAGAAGCATAAAAAGTAGACAATTAGTAGGAACGAGATCAAGAGCCAAGTAAAGAAAACAGTCAAGAAAGGAAAGAGATAAAATTAAAAGAAAACAGAAGATAAAAGGACGAAGAAATGGACAATTAGGAGAGAGAGAGAGAGAGAGAGAGAGAGAGAGAGAGAGAGAGAGAGAGAGAGAGAGAGAGAGAGAGTGAAAGGTCAGAGTGTATATCAAGTTATAATTGGCTTACAACACTTTACGAGTCACCAGGACCAGCCAAATGTGTTCAAATTCTGGTCTACCTACCACCAAACGATTGTACTGTACACACCTTTGGAATTGTCAGAGGAAAAAATAAATATCCTCAATAAGACCGTTGTGACATTTAGTGGTAGCTATTTCGATTTCTTTTTCTATATGAATGAGGGAGACAAAAGGCATAACTGCCTGCAGCGAGTGCCTCCCCCAGATTTCAAAGAGTGACAGGGCCGAAATCAAGAGAAGTTCGAGCTAAAATGCCTGGACACACTGAGTTTGAAGCAATTTAAGTCATAGGAAGAGGGAAAGACTGATTCTGGGAGAGAGTTCCAGAGCTCAGCAGTTGAATAGAAGAAAGTCTGATAATAGTGTTTCACTCTTGGGTTGGAGAGTTGCACAGAGTAGGGGTGGGATTGTGTTGCAAGGCGGGTACTACGTACCTGTTACGACCAGGACTACGAATAAAACAAGGGCACTCAATGATTGGACTAGTAATAGGGCACTATGCAACAACGGTACGCTAGATCCAAACCCTCGAACTTATATGCCGGCGAACAAAACACCTATACCCTCCAGGGTTAATCTGCGATAGCGGGGTATCCTTAACTGGGCATAAATGTACTCTACTTCAGGCTAACCTGCACTGGTATAGCCCGATAACAAACAAGATGCAAGTTACGTTAAAATGCATAAAAAGGAATCTATGGAAAGATCAATTAAATCACTGCAAGATTTAATACAATAAAAAGATGCTTCAATAAGGTTACTCTAAACAACAATAAACTCTTTACTCCTATCTGAAAGAAAGTGAAGTATAGTCCTACAGCATAGACCTGGAAACTTCTGAAGAAAGTCTGATGCTCATAAGATGCTCGTACTGATTTAGAACTATATAAAGGCAGGAGGCAGGACACCACACATGTAAATCGAATACACTAAAAGATAGGACATATAATGTTAACTGACACGAGAATACTATAAATGCGCAACGGTAGCAATGCTCGACACTAAAAGAAGTACTTCCTCATCAACGAAACAGTCTGCTATGGTTGTGCGGCTCAGCAACAACCTAGACTAATAAATGTTGTGAATAATAATGCGCACATATCAAAGAGCTTATATTAAATACTAACAAGTGTCTACTCGATTAATAATGTCTAGCTGGGATACTCTAGGTAAGGAACTGGGGTTGAGCAAGACAGGCTCGTAGCCTAGCGATGTCCTTAAGACTGCATCCTTTAGGTTACGTTAATTGACTAGGGGGCTCTCTCTATAGATCCAGATCACAAGTATCTGGTTCTATCCTGGCGACCCTCTAAAGACAAGCAAAGAGGCAGCAAAGTGTGGAACCGGTACAGGCCAAAACCCTCAGTCAACACAATGCTGCACTCGCAAAGGACGCAACCGAAAAGACAACCCAGGCTACCACAGGACCGGTCGAAGTCGTGTAGGTATAAGCAAACCGTACACACATCGGAGACAACGACTACAGTTACCTTATCCCAGTCTAGCATTAAATAAAAGAGCAGAAACACTAAATCAATAATGGAGACACACAAAGTTCTTAACCTATACTAACTAAGAACCCTCAAACCAATTCTAAGTACATGTAAATATCTCTGAGGACGGCGCATGCAATACAATGGGCCGGCTATGAAAACCGTATGCAGAACCCAAGGGGAGTGTTGTGCAGTTAATAAAGGTTAGAGTATGGAAAGAGAGAATCGAGTGAGAGAAACAGTGATAAAGGTGGTGATCGGGAGAGAGTATGCAAAGGGATGTTAGAAGCACGCGCGCCAAGCCTGTCCTGACGAGGACAGCTCCTGGGGACCCTCATGGAGGAGGTTAGTTACACAGGAGACCGCAAAGGCGCGATGGTCGGCCAATCACGGGCCGAGACGCCACAAGATAGCAGGCGTCATATGACACAGCAAGACACGCCGTCCAATGGCGAGCGAGAGGCAGGAATGCACCCATACATACAGACACTTACTACCTCCTCGCTCTGAAAGTCTTTCTCATTCACACGCTGGTACTATTATCACTACTGTTGATATAAATATAACCCGTTGTCACAGACGAAAACAAAGACCACCACTGGACTGTCTGTGACAATGCGATTACTAGGAAAGAAAGAACAACATTCTCTGATAACTGTAGCCCATTTCGATGTCCCTGGCGAGCGCTAGTGGCTAACGAGAGGCGATTCTGCCAACGCTGGTAGACGTCACACACCCTACGTAGAGGAGGTGGTATACACTGGGAAAGCTCCGAGGAACACTGATTATTGTAGTAGCGATAGAATAGCGAGAGAGATGCAACATTGCGGCAAAGAGAGAGAGATTGCAGAGAGTTGGTGAGTGGACGGGAGTTAATGATACGAAAGGCTTTCCTTTCTACTTTATCTAGGAGTGCGGTGTGAGAGGATTTATATAACATTATGCAATTACATATAGCATATGAAACTGAAAACATAGAAGTAAAATGAATGAACATAGCTATACTCTGTTTCATTTCATATGACGATAAATTGAATCCCTTAGCAGCTAATTTTTCGATACTTAATGGAAAAATATGAAACTACGATGTGTCTGCATCATAATAAGATCACGTTTATATAATTAGCCCCATATTTCACAAAAACATCTCCAAAATAACTGAGAAATCTTGATGGGAACTTTGCAATTTACCGTCAGTTGAAAAGAAACAGGTTTTGATGAACCTAGAATTAGAGGAAGAATATGTGTAGCAAAAACATATATAGACAGAGTAACAAGAGAGAGAGAGAGAGAGAGAGAGAGAGAGAGAGAGAGAGAGAGAGAGAGAGAGAGAGAGAGAGAGATAGATAATAGATAGAGAGATAGATAGATAGACAGAGTATCATGAGAGAGAGATATAGATAGATAATAGATAGATAGATAGAGATAGATAGATAGACAGAGTATCATGAGAGAGAGAGAGAAAGAGAGATAGATAGATAGACAGAGTATCATGAGAGAGAGAGATATATATAGAGATAGATAGATAGAGATAATAGATAGAGAGATAGATAGATAGATATAGATAGATAGATAGACAGAGTATCATGAGAGAGAGAGAGAGAGAGAGAGAGAGAGAGAGAGAGAGAGGTCACGGTGTATATCATGGATTAATTGACTTCAAACACTGTACGAGCCAACTGGAACAGTTGTGTGTTTTAAGGGAGCCCACCTCGCTTTTGTTCCTCTTTCTCTCCCTTTCTCTTTGACTTGTATCCACTCGGCCCCATTCAGCCTACTGTTTTAAGACGTTTACCCTCATCCAGGTGTCAATATTTTCCTGGCGAGCGGTAGCAAGCCAGCATATATATATTTTTGTTTTGACAGCAAGCTAAATTTGTATATTTTTCGATAGAAAAATTTCTCCGGCGAAGCCGGATTTCTCCATACAATGATGGCTCGCTATCGCTAGCCAGGAAGAAATCGACACCTGGATGGGGATAAACGTCTTAAAACAGTTGGGTGAATGGGGCCGAATAGATACAAGCCAAAGAGAGAGGGAGAGAAAGAGAAAAAAGCCGGTGACCCCCCTTAAAAGACTGATCTACCTACCTACCACCAAATGATGTTATACAGCTTTGGAAGTGACGTAGGGCACAGAAACTTCCACCATAGGCCAATTATAATTAAAATCGCTTAACCCCTTCTCTACCGGCGACGTCTTTTTAACTTTATTTTGGCTACTATTCGACGATTATATTCAGTTTAAATTAAGGGCCTCCAGCAATTTACAGGCTTCGAACTATCTCACTTAACCCTTTTTACTAGCACAGATCCTCCTTAAACGCCACAAAATCGTATAAAGATAGCTAGCATAAAATGAAAAAGACGTCGCCGGTACAGAAGGGGTTATCCGTAGTACGGTACTTCGAATTACGTAAATAAGATAATAGAAGTTAGCCAATAAAAAGACCATTATATCCAAACGAAAGACTACAAAAAACAAAAGAAGCAAAATAAATGTACCAGAAAGGAAATGCAAATGAAAGGTCAACAAACACAAACAATGATAAAAGTATGTAAAACCCGAAAATTAAATTAAAGTACGTAGAGGAGCAATGAGAATAATTAAAGATAAACACAATAACAACACGGAGGAGAGAGAGAGAGAGAGAGAGAGAGAGAGAGAGAGAGAGAGAGAGAGAGAGAGAGAGAGAGAGAGACTAGAGAGGAGAGAGAAGAAGAAGAATAGGCCTAACTAAAGATAAACAAAATAACAACACGGGGGAGAGAGAGAGAGAGAGTAAACTGAGAGGGCCTAGTTTACATCATGGTATACTGTAGCCTAATTGGCTCCCAGTAGTTTACGAGCCAGAGGGAACAGTCATGAAGTCTTTACCTTACCTTTAACATTAGATTTATGATATCCCTTGTTTACTTTTCTCAACAACAACCCCACACAGCTACGGTTCTCAACAACAACCCCACACAGCTACGGTTCTCAACAACAACCCCACACAGCTACGGTTCTCAACAACAACCCCACACAGCTACGGTTCTCAACAACAACCCCACACAGTTACGGTTCTCAACAACAACCCCACACAGCTACGGTTCTCAACAACAACCCCACACAGCTACGGTTCTCAACAACAACCCCACACAGCTACGGTTCTCAACAACAACCCCACACAGCTACGGTTCTCAACAACAACCCCACACAGTTACGGTTCTCAACAACAACCCCACACAGCTACGGTTCTCAACAACAACCCCACACAGTTACGGTTCTCAACAACAACCCCACACAGCTACGGTTCTCAACAACAACCCCACACAGTTACGGTTCTCAACAACAACCCCACACAGCTACGGTTCTCAACAACAACCCCACACAGCTACGGTTCTCAACATATATAAAGTTATATCAATCCAAAAGTTTAACCTTTAATGAAAGGTTTTTAGTTTGTTCGCAAGACCTTTATCAAGCTTAAAATTACATCCCCTAGAGCCTGGACAAGTACACTACACTACTGTTTGGACACTTGATCCTCAGTGTTTTGGAGGACAAGCAACCTAGAAGGGTCACTAGACCTGTTGTTGCTTGATTTCCTTTTGTACTCCTTTGTACTACTGGGTAGATTGTAGACACCAAATAAGCAAGGCAATACCCAGGGGAGGCCTCATAGGCGTGTGATAAGGAGTTACTGGAACTCCTGTTTAATTTATCTGGCTTCCCACACTGTTTCTGTTTGTGTCTCACTTACACAGAGTAATCCAGCTAGCCCTCATAAACACCTCCTCCTCCTATGCATTTCACTACTCTAAACAAACAAATCACACTTCTTTCCAATAAACGAAAAAATAAAAAGCTTAATATAGGGACTACCACTTTTTCAACTTTGGAGAAGACATATGTTGCAGTCAACTTTGCCTTTTGTCTCCTTCACACACATAGAAAAACATGATGAACCTGATACAGTTCCATTAGTTTTGAGGAGTTCGCACCATTAGCGGGGCAATTTTCAGACCTTTCGTGCCATTTAGGTGTCGATTTTTTCCTGGCGAGCAAGAGTGAGCCTGCACTTTATGAGAAACTAGCCTTCGGTCGAGGCACTTTTCAACCTCAAAAATACTAAATTTTATCTAGAAGGGGGGGATATGGGGATACTAGTGTAAGCTTGATGGAGGTCTAGAGAGACAACTCAAGTAGCCTAATCATATTACAAATAAATTAATAAATTAAAATCTCCTTTCAACTTAATCTAACCTAAAGTAGTCTAATAATATTAGTTAATTAAGTTAACAAATAGTTTTACCAGTATACGTGATCGCTTTGATAACCCATTTCAAGATATGATAACGCATTTCTTTTCCGTTTTCTGGTTATTATTAGACGATTTTATTCAGATGAGGAAGGATATATGGAAGTTGGAGGGTTCATTGAGGTAGTGTTCACCTTTTAATTGCCACAGATCCTTCCTAAGTGGGTTTTTTTCTATGTGAGTGAGGGGGACAAAATGCAGAACTGTCAGTAGCGAGTGCCTCCCCCAGAGTTGAAAGAGTGACAGGGCAAAAATCAAGGGACGTTCGAGCCAAAATGCCTGGACACACGGAGTTTGAAGCAATTTAGACCTTTAGGAAGAGGGAAAGACTGATTCTGGGAGAGAGTTCCAGAGCTCAGCAGTTGAATAGAAGAAAGTCTGAGAATACCGTTTCACTCTTGGGTTGGAGAGTTGCACAGAGTAGGGGTGGATTGTGTTGCAAGACAGGTACTACATACCCTACGTAGAGGAGGTGGTATACACAGGGAAAGCTCTGAGGAATATTGATTATTATAGTAGCGATAGAATAGTGAGAGAGATGCAACATTGCGGGGAAGAGAGAGAGATTGCAGAGAATTGGTTAGTGGGCAGGAGTTAAGGATACGAAAGCTTTCCTTTCTACTTTGTCTAGGAGTGCAGTGTGAGAGGATCCTCACCACACATGTGAACAATACTCAATACAAGGACGGACTGTGCCCCTGCACAGAGCAAGAAGCTGTGCAGGGGTAAAGAACCCCTTGAGGCGGTTGAGCACACCCAGCTTCTGGGAGGCTGCCTTAGCAAGACTGGTAATATGGTCCTTCCAAGTGAAAGCAGAAGAAAAAGAGACACCGAGAATATTGAGAAGATGAAGGATTGATTTTTGTATTGTTGAATTGTAAGGGATAGTTCTCTGGGAGTTCTGAACGGGTAGTAAGATGAAGAAATTGGGTTTTGGAAGCATTAAAGACAACAAGGTTTTATCTGCCCCAATTGGAAATAGTAGATAGATCAAAAGATAAGTGTTTTATGGCTTCATTAAGTTTGTCTTTGAGGGATTGCTGGCTGGGGCGTTCAGGAATACTAATTGAGTAGTGTAAGGTAGAGCCATCTGCGGATGAATGGATGGGACTGGAGGTCCAGTTGAGAAGATTTGTGAAAATTAGAAAGAGAATGGGAGATAGGACAGAACCCTGAGGAACACCGGAGTTAATAGGATGAGGAAATGAGCGATGGCCGTTCACAACCGCAGCTATGGAACGGCCAGAAAGGAAATTAGAGACAAAGGCACAGATAGAGGGATAGAAACCGAAGGAGGGTAGTTTAGAAATTAATTATTTGTGCCAGACTCTATTGAAGGCCTTCGATAGAGTCTAGTCGTAGACTATAGTAGATCTGGACTGCACACGAAAATAGAACTTTGCAGTAAGGGACCCAAAATCGGAGAACGAAACCCCAAGTTCGAAACTGCAAAAATGTGATATTTTCGCGGTTACGAGGTTCGAACTTGGGGGTTCGTTCTCCGATTTTGGGTCCCTTACTGCAATGTTCCATTTTCGTGTCCAGTCCAGATCTACTGTAGTCTATGGTCTAGTGCAAAATCCTCTAATGATAGCCAGAATGTACTGTCAAAATGCGTGATAATCCTCAAAGGGTTAACAGTAGCCCAAAATAGGCAATAACTAAACACTCTGTATTCCCAGGCAGCTTGCAACAGTCCTGAACGCTTCATGAGAGAGCAATATGTAAATCACTCATGCACCGCCGGCTGCCTAATTCCCCGGTGTTAAAGGCCATCTAGCTGACTGGCAGCGGCAGAGAACTTCACATAATAGTTATACAGTTTTGCCCCATTACTTTCGTATTTTTAAGACGTTTTGCTCAATTAGTTTGACACCATTCAGGTCTTGACTTTCCTTGGGCAATAGCAAGTTGTAAAATATAGAGCCCGAAAACTACAAATATATACCGATATATATATAAGCTTAAATATAGAGCCCGAAAACTACAAATATATACCGATATATATATAAGCTTAAATATAGAGCCCGAAAACTACAAATATATACCGATATATATATATATATATAAGCTTAAATATAGAGCCCGAAAAATACAAATATATACCGATATATATATAAGCTTAAATATAGAGCCCGAAAACTACAAATATATACCGATATATATATAAGCTTAAATATATACCGATATATATATAAGCTTAAATATATACCGATATATATATAAGCTTAAATATATACCGATATATATATAAGCTTAAATATATACGGATATATATAATTATATGCTTAAATAATAATAATAACCACAATAACCCCGTAAACGCCAGTTGCCTAATTGACGACTTGCAAGTTTCTGTTCTATAAGTAAATTGGAGCTGTAGAAGGATATGTTAAAAAGAGCAATTCTCTCTCTCTCTCTCTCTCTCTCTCTCTCTCTCTCTCTCTCTCTCTCTCTCTCTCTCTCTCTCACATCGTTTTCTCTCTATTACACAAATACGTACACGGACAGTTACACACACACTCTCCCATGCTTTCTTCTCCTCTCTCCAGTTTACACACTAACACGCACACAATCCCCTCCATTTTCTCTCACAATTACACACACACACAAACACTCACCAAGCCCCCCCCCCCCCCCCACACACACACATAGTTACATACTCTCCCATTCTTTCTCCCTATCTCTCTATCACACACACAAACACACTCACCCACACAAACACACACACACACACACACCATAACCGTGCCCCCCTTGTAATAACGCCATTAAAACATCAATAACTATAACAATAACACCAGCCTTCCATTACGCCACAAAACCTAGGTCATAACGTCACAATAACGCCCAATATCCAATCAAAACATTCCCAGTACAGCCGCGCTAATAAGTGATGTCTCGGCACCAAGTTTGTTTTGATAATTAATTGTTATCAGCAATATCTAAGCTTAATTTCTTCATATCGAGTGAAATATAAAACATTTTCCTACACTTTCCCACCCTATTCAACATCTGACAGACATTAATGCAGCACAGAGCAAGCCAAACGTAATTACAGCTGGGACATGACTTATTAGCGCGACCGTACATACCAAACGTTTCGAAACTAAATAAGCAAACGTTTCAAAGCAAAATAAGCAAATGTTTCAAAGCAAAATAAGCATGTTTCAAAGCAAAATAAGCATGTTTCAAAGCAAAATATGCAAACGTTTCAAAGCAAAATAATCAAACGTATCAAAGCAAAATAATCAAACTTTTCAAAGCTAAATAAGCAAACGTTTCAAAGCAAAATAAGCAAATGTTTCAAAGCAAAATAAGCATGTTTCAAATCAAAATAAGCATGTTTCAAAGCAAAATATGCAAACGTTTCAAAGCAAAATAATCAAACGTATCAAAGCAAAATAATCAAACTTTTCAAAGCTAAATAAGCAAACGTTTCAAAGCAAAATAAGCAAAACGTTTCAAAACAAAACGTTTCAAATCAAAATAATCAAAAGCTTCAAAGCAAATGTTTCAAATCAAAATGAGCAAACATTTCAAAGCTAAATAAGCAAAAGTTTCAAAGCTAAATAAGCAAAAGTTTCAAAGCTAAATAAGCAAAAGTTTCAAAGCTAAATAAGCAAACGTTTCAAAGCTAAAGAAGCAAACGTTTCAAAACAAATTAATAACATTAACAAGCTTAACCCCTTGAGGATCATGACGCGTTTTGACAGCTTATTCTGGCTGTCATTAGGCGATTTTGTACAGCTTCGGAAGGATTGTCTCAATTAACCCTCTGCATTCCACATACCCTTCCTAATCTAAATAATATCGTCTAATGATAGCCATAATTAACTGCCAAAATGCGTCATATACTCCAAGGGTTAAGGCATATATTTCTTCATTTTAAGACCTTTCGTGCAATTTAGGTGTCGATATTTCCTGATGAGCATTAGCATGAGCATATGGCTCTGCCATATTGGAGGAACCTGCAAAACAAAAAACAAAACAAACAAAATACAAAAATTTATCTTGGGGGTATTTAAGCTTGAAGGAGGTCTAGGACGCAAACTAAGAATAAATAGATACCCCGGTAATAATAACACATATATAATCGTCTGACAATAGCCAGAAAATATTAAAAACATATGCTTAATCGGATCTTGCATGGGTTATATATACAGCGTTTTGACAGTACAGTATATGTGTTATACGATCCTTTCACTCATATTTAGACAACTCATAACTCAATTCATACTTGTAACACGACTTTTGTATATGCCTGTACAAGGAGCTGCTAGCTGTGGTCCAGAGGCAAGACCACAGGTGTCCTTCTCAATAGCTAAGGTAAACATGCTGATTAATCATTACATTCCTATATTAACGACTTGCTAACCTAAACACCAGGAGACCCCTGGACTGGAGTTATGCACGATTATTCACTCGTCATGTATTATTATTCACTCGTCATTCAGGATTATTCACGCTTTCATCATTGGCTATGCATTCTCAGAAGGCGAGGTGCGGTTGAACCTAGGCATGACGACGATCACACAAGAGAACTCGACAGACACGAGTCGAGGGCTGAGGTCCACTCACCACGCTCTCACACACCCCCTTTCACCATTCTCACCACTTCATCATTTCACACCTGATTTGATTCCTGACTGTGTTCCTGCATACTTATACAACAAATAAAGGAAAGGCTGATCGCATAGGTTGATTGATTCCAGACTCCTAATATGTCTATAAACTATTAGTGGTGGCAGTTTTCTACAAACATTATTCATCACAGAGAGGCCTACTGAAGATCCACCTCAACACAGTGTCATCGGAGTAAAGAACCTCACATATGTTGGCTATCTTTAGACGACTTTATGGTGCTTAGGACGGAACTGTGGGAATTGAAAGGGTAAAGACTATCTCAATTAACCCTCTGATATCTACATACCCTTCCTAATCTGAATAAAATCGTCTAATAAAAGCCATAAATGTAAAAGGAATGCGTCATCAGATCTACTAAGGGTTAAGGGAGCCCACCACGCTTGTTTTCTCTTTCTCTCCCTCTCTCTTTGGCGTGTATCCATTTGGCCCCATTCAGCCTACTGTTTTAAAACGTTTACCCTATCCAGGTGTCAATATTTTCCTGGCGAGCGGTAGCGAGCCAGCATATATATTTGTTGTTTTGACAGCAAGCTAAATTTGTAAATTTTTCGATAGAAAATTGTGTCCGGCAAAGCCGGATTTCTCCATACCAATGCTGGCTCGATATCGATACCTGGATGGGGATAAACGTCTTAAAACAGTTGGCTGAATGGGGCCGAATGGATACAAGCCAGGGAAAGAGAGAAAAGGAGAGAAAGAGAAACAAGCAAAGTGGACTCCCTTAAAGTTAAAGGCTAAATTTGCGTTACGAAGCACAATAGTCCACCCACGTTTATATGTGACTGCACAATTTTGCCCGGGGCCCCAACCAAACCCCACCGCCAGCCAATTTCCCTAAACCCCCGTAAGCTCGGCCATGACGCCTCATAACACGCTACAATAACATAACAATAACACCACTACACAGCATAAAACCGCTGTCACACGAACAATTTTTCCGTCAATTTTCCATGAGCATGTTTGTTATAATGACACTTTCGCACTGGTATCGGTAATTAGACTGAAGATAGATTAAGTTAGGCGGCTGAATTATAATAATGTGTAATTTTTGTAAGCTTCCAGACCATAATTGCTCGTAAAAATTGTTCGTAAAAGGGCTCGTGTGACTCTGGCTTAACAGGGGGAGGGGAGGGGGGTGGTTAAAGAGAACTACAAAGAGTTATAAGGAATAGTTAGTATAAACTTTGCGGTCCACTCCGTGGAGATAGCTTGTGTAGTGCACTACTTATTGTAGTGTTCAAAAATATTATCTACTCTCTAATTAAACTGTTCTGATGAAGGACAATCTCTCTCGGGGAGATTGTAGGCACCAATCGAGCAGGGCTAGACCCAGGAGAGGTCATAGGCATTTGATAAGGATTCGCTGGAACTCCGGTTTCATTTGCTTGGCCTCCTACTGATTTCCTTTGTGCCTCACTTACACTGAGAGTAATCCAGCTAGCTCTCACAAACACCTCCTGCTCCTATCCACTTCACTACACTAAACATGCACACCACACTTCCTTCTTCCATATCAAAATGTTGTAAACAACATGATGATTCATAGTCCAGCCTCGGAGTCCCCAGAGGGGGGACCCCGACCTTCCCCTGACGACCCCTCAAAATTGTCTGGACCTCACCCTGTTACTCTTACTATTAACTTTTGCAACATTCGCGGCCTTTCCTCTAATTTTCCCTCTGTTGAATACCATCTCTCTTCCTACAAACCTGATCTTCTTTTCCTCACTGAAACGCAGGTGTCTGAAGCAACTGCCAGCAGCCCCTTCTCTGTATCCTCCTACTTTCTCTATCCTATTTTCAAAGCCAAAGGCGGATGTTTTGCATACGTTAGCCAATGTTCGAAAAGGATCTCTCGTAGTCACATATCTTGTGTTGATCACAAGTTCATTCAGTACATTTGCGTAATGTTGTGTTATGTTCTAGATGGCTACCTCAGACGATTCTACTAAGAAAGATATCCAGTACTCAAGGGGCTGATAAAGTACGCCAAATGTCTTAAAAGACATGCCATTGCGATGCTTACCAACTCGACTTCCGATGATGTGGTCGAATATTGTATAGTACTGTATTATTTATATTAAAAACATTACATTGTAGCCGTCTAATTGGTCTCGTTTTCCAGTATTGAACAATTATGACTAGGCCCACTTTCCCCGCACAAATCACTATCACATACAATCATACATACATACTCTCTCTCTCTCTCTCTCTCTCTCTCTCTCTCTCTCTCTCAGCAAAAGCCATAACAATTCCCTTAACATCTTACGAAAATGTTCACAGTTCCGATTGAAAATGTATTTATCTTTTGTGCATATACTTGTTTTGAGATATTAATAGGTTCTGGCAAGCAAGGTGATGGAAACAAACTGTGCAAAAGAAAGAAAAAGAAAGAAAGACAGATTTACATAGATCTACATAAATACAGTACACTGGCCACACAGACCTTTCTATCCAAACGAGGTGGTCAGGACTTAATTCTAGTAGAGATGGCATATCCGATAGAAAAGGAAAGTTGAAGGAAAGGCTAGAAAAGAAGAGAGAGAGAGAGAGAGAGAGAGAGAGAGAGAGAGAGAGAGAGAGAGAGAGAGAGAGAGAGAGAGAGAGAGAACCCGTTGCCTGCTGCCTACAATTTTCCTCCTCCCAGCATAAAAGTCCTTCAGCAATTGGTGGCACAAACAAGCAAACTATTAGGGCAAAGCGAAAACTGAATGTCTCCCGAGTCAGTTCAGGCCTGAAAAACGTGCAAATCCAGGCGCACGCAAGTATATACTGTACAGTCATACACACACGCACGCACATAAATACACACACATTCACATACAATCACGCACACACACACACACACACACACACTAATTCCTTCCCTAACGCCAATCAACAATAAAGTATCAACGTCACTCTAATGCCGGTATCACACGAGCGCTTTTTTGCTCAACATTTATGCTCAACACTGGTCTGGCAGCTTCTGAGGTCAACATTTTAAATATTTCGGTTGCCTTAATTGATCTACCATCAGTCTAGTTTCCGATACCAGTGCCAAATATTCCAGAAGTGTTGCCAGAAAAATTTTGACTATCGAATGTTGACTATAAAAGCTCTCGTGTGATACCGCCTTAAATTGCATTGAAAATACATTGACTCTCACTTAATATAATCAAACTAAACCAAACTTAATCTAACTTAACCAAACGTAAACTTAATCATTTCCCTAATTTGAACATAATTTACTTTAACCTAATTCAACTATAACGTAAGATAACATAGCCTAATTTTAACATTGACGACTCTCTGATAACCACAACGTAAACTCAAATAACCTAGCTCAAGATATATATATACCTAGCTAAGTAAACCTCAAATTCCAAACACACTTCCAAAACCCCTTACGCCACACAGCAAGCTTATTATCAAAGTCACTCCAAAAATGTATCACCCCTTCACCACCATGACGCCTTTTTATCTTTGATTCTGGGCTAAATTAGAAGTTTTTTAAACAGTTTAAGAAGGACCTACTTAACTAAGAGGGTTATTGGGATCGTGTTTATCCATTTGAGTCGTGGATGTAGATTATACACATGAGAAAATCCTCCAATGGTAACCAGAATATGATGCAAATTACGTAATGGTGGTGAAGTGGTTACGAGTCTATTGTCCCACACTTGAACTAACCAAACCATACCAAACTTAATGTAAACTTAACCTAACAATAACTTAACTATACCTTGACCGAAACTAATCTTACAGGAAGCCCAATATAGCACCCTTAACGTAACACTTCATAATCAAACCGTAACGCAGCCTCGCCTTTGCCCTAAATAACATAGCTTGAGGAGAGGCTTTTAGTTTCCTCCCTACACCTCCATCGAGCTTAAAAGAATACCTCCAAGACCACCCTTTTGAGAAAAAGGTGTACATTATTCGGTTGAAAAGTGTCCCGGCCGAAGGCCAATTCCTCCTAAATTGCAGGTTCGCTATCGCTCGACAGGAACAAATTGACACCTAAATTGCACTAAAAGTGTGTACATTTACAAAGAAATAGGGCGAGAGGTCTTAAATTCGCCAAACTAATGGGGCGAACGTCTAAACATCTCAACACATAATGGAGCTAAACATAAGGGAGAAGGGGGTCCAGAAAATACAGAAACCTTCCATTAACCAAGGTGAACCTAAACAAACCCAGCAAATCCAAATCCAAACCCAAAACCCAAACCCCCGGACCCTAACGACAAACAACAATAAATTATCAAGGCCTCTCCAAACTTTATTAGGAGTCTATTGTCCCACACTTGAACTAACCAAACCATACCAAACCTAATCAAAACTTTATCAACTATAACCTAACTGTACTCGAATGGAAACTAACCTTAAAATTAAACCAATGTGGTATTCTGAAAGTAACATATCCTAATCACACCGCAATACAGCCTTTATTTAGCCCCAAATATATTAAAAAGACTAACCCAACCATGTACCGTAAACCTCAAGCCTTAAACCCCAGGAAGCTAACGCCAAACAGTAACAAATATCAAGGCCTCTCCAAACATTATTAAAATGCACTCAATCAAGGCTTCTTTAAGCTTAATTAAGATTCTATTAGCTCACACTTAATATAACCTATCTATCTATCTAGTGCCGGACGCCTTACTCCCCTTAATGGGGGTGGCTATACACAAAATGCCCTCAAGCGGACCTATCCCGTGTAAGAGGGACAACCCATGCCAGTTTACTGAAGGACTTACAGGATTGACCACTCAACTTAGGGTCCGTCCGACTCCGAGGCCTTTTATGTATTTTTTGTTAGCACTATTTTTCTTTAGTGGTGTGCAGATAATCCATACTCTAACCTGCTTCACCCTAAGGTAGCAGTACGGATTTGTATAAGGTTTATTCCCCTAGACAGGTTGCCGACCAAGGATGACGAGTCCCATCCACCCGGTAACCAAACTATATCAAACCTAATGTGAAGTTAACCTGACCTTACCTAACCGTAAAGTAAGCTTAGCCTGACGCAAACTAACCTTAGCATAAAGCCAATATATTACCGGTACCCTTAATGTAACGAAGCCTAATAAAATTTAAAATATGATACAATTTCTACTTCGCCCCAAATAAACTACCTCAACCAAGCCTAACTCAAACCAACCCAGCAAATCCCAACCCCAATTCCAAACCCCGGGACCTGACGCCAAACAGCAACAAATTATCAAGGCCTCTCCAAACTTTATTAAAATTCACTCCATCGCCGGCCCCGGAGCTCAGCAATTTAATTAACACGCAGCTGCCGAGTTGGACACTGTCGCTCAAGTTGGAAAGAGAGAGAGAGAGAGAGAGAGAGAGAGAGAGAGAGAGAGAGAGAGAGAGAGAGAGAGAGAGAGAGAGAGAGAGAGAGAGAGAGACAAGAGTAATAGTCCTCGACATAGCTGGTGCCTTCGACACAATGTGGCATGATGAACTGCTTGCCAAAATCCAGAGTTTTGGCATCACCGGAAAAATGTACCAACTCTTAAAAAGCTACTTGGAAGAAAGAAGCCTCTCTGTGGTGCTCAGTGGTATGGAGTCTGAGAGCTATCCCATCAGCGCTGATGTACCTCAGGGAAGTCTACTTGGACCATTTTTGTGGAACATCTACTGTGACGATCTTCTTCACCTCGTCCCTGAATCTGTAGCTTTTGCGAATGACCTAACAATTCACATAAGCTATCCTACCAAGGAACGTCACGTTGCAGCAGCTGGCATCCAGAGAGTTGTGGACTTCATTGGCAAATGGAAATATACAAAACATGTGGTAATTAAGCCTAGAATATGCGGTACCATAGAAGCAAAGTACTAATACTTCTCTATGTAAAGATCGACCAAAACTAAAATACCCACATTTGTAAAGATAAGTAAGCGACCACATACATTGGCTACCCAACCTTTAATCCCTTCTGTGCCGGTGATGTACTTTTCATTACATTCTGGCAACTGTTAGACGATTGTGTTCGATTAGGAAGGATGTCTACCCATTAAAAGGCTACCGGTAAATACAATCCTTTTAACTACCATATATTATTCCTAAGCTTCATAAAATCGTCTAAATATAGCTGAAATCAAATAGAAAACGACGTTGCAGGGGTTAATATATTCAACCTAGTTATACTATAGTCGTCCAGGAGGATTGGTGTACGAGAATGGGAAGAGTTTATATTTGCCTAGTCAATTCATAATAGCCTCGTGTGACTTATGGGTTAATACAAAAGGAGATACGAGGTGCCGTTGTAAAGACATATCCATCAATACCTTCACCTGACCTGACATAAAATGAATAAGTTTGGTGTGTGTGTGTGTGTGTGTGTGTGTGTGTGTGTGTGTGTGTGTGTGTGTGTGTGTTGGGAACGATGGCAGAATTGAACCTATTAATAAATACATACTACAATAATATAATAAAATAAACATATCATTTGAATCTGGTCTAGGCACAATTAAATAGGGTAATTATTGTGCTCCGAGTGAGTTAGGCCTGTGAACGCTCGACTGGGCACCAGATAACAGCTAAAGGCCTGTATACTCATTAAAATACAATTAGTCTATGGAACACTCACATACACATACACACATATCTATATATTTCTACATACACGCAATCACACATACACACGGTACCGTATATGCAGTAAGTACAGTCATATACGGTATATTATATATATATATATATAAATGTGTGAGTGTGTGTGTGTGCGATTTGTTCACTCAATATACGTGCGCATATTTAGAAATCTTGCTAAAGGATTCATACATATACAGTATATGAGAGAGAGAGAGAGAGAGAGAGAGAGAGAGAGAGAGAGAGAGAGAGAGAGAGAGAGAGAGAGAGAGAGAGAGAGAGAAGGGGGGGGGGGGGGGAGGGGGGTATATATAATTCCAGGTAGCACACTGGTACAGTACTACTAAAACGTGACCCAACTTCCCATTCTACCTGCAGCAACTCCCCAGGTAGCCTTATGTCCGAAACACTAGGACAGGATAACTAACCAACTCCAAACAATAAACAAGGGGAAACAAATAAACAATGATAGATCCAGTCACACATGAGAAATACACAAACTGAAGCACACACACACACACACACACACACACACACACACACACACACACACACACACACACACACTACCTCAGATAACTTAATAGATAGAGTGGTGATGGGCTGGTCTATCAGAGTGAGAACTGAGCGACCTCTGCCATACCCATAGCTTTTTTTTTTTTTTTTTTTTTTTCTATGTGATTGAGGGAGGCAAAAGGCATAACTGCCTATAGCGAGTGCCTCGCCCATAGTTGAAAGAGTGACAGGGCCAAAATCAAGGGACGTCCCATTCTCGTACAGCTTGGTCTGACTGTTCCTTTTACTTATATATTTTCTAGATCTCAAGTGACGGCGTCTCTTCCGTGGATTGACCTCCCAATCTACCAAGATTGGAAGCCAAAGCGTCACATTTTTTCCTTTGCCCCTCAACTTTCTCTTGATAATTGCTGAGGGGGGGCACAGGGCCCTGGGTGGGTCTTTGGTTTCCCGGGCGTTTCCGCACCCTCCTCAGCTCCCCGCCATGGAGTGGCTTCGGTCACCCCGGCTTTATTGTGGTCGGCAGGGAGGGTTCTGTGGGGGCGCTCGGTTATGGCCTTGTCCTTGCTCGGGGCCTTGGGGCTGTTCGGCCAGGCAGCTTGGGGAACAACAACAACAACAACAACTTAATAGATAGATGGACAGACACACAGTTCATAGTCTACTCTTCATTCCTGGTACTATTTAAACTCTACATAACTCCACTACCAGTTCCTGACAGCTCCACATACTTGTTGTTGAAAACTAGGCCAGGATAACGACCCAACACCAAAAAAATACAAACAGAACACACTGGAAAGCAATTAAATTATGTGGAACTCAAATGCAAATGCTTACACTCACACAAACACACACTCATATACGAAGAAACACCCTGACCTCTTCTAACACACACACACACACACAATTATATATATACTGTATATATATATATATATATATATATATATATATATATATAGAGAGAGAGAGAGAGAGAGAGAGCGAGAGTGTGTAAGTGTGTGTGTGTGAGAGTGAGCGTGAGTGAGAGAGACACGGCAACTCAGATATATATTACCGTAAGATAGAGTATTTGACAAATAGACAAAGTTCACATTCTACGCTTCATTCCTGGTACTATAATAATTCCAAATAACTCCACTCCCTCCAACCTTCCACCTCCACGTATATACCAGTTGTCGCAAACTAGGCCACCATAACGACCCAACACACACAAAAAACAAAATACAAAACAAAAATAAACAAAATAAAAAGCACGGGGCAGCAATTACATGACGGGGAGGTCAAAACTGCCACGGAAGAGCGGGAATGCTAACCCTTTCAGTAACTACCAGGAATCTATGTTGGCGAAAAGGAACGTGTATTTGGCTTAAGGGGACGTTATTTTATTTACTGTATGCATTTATTTTATCTTATTTTTTACCAGTATACATATTTGTTTTAGTTTCGTCCTTAGACCTCAATGAAGCTTAAGGGGAGGTTTCTAGTTGATTCCCTAGACTTCCATCAAGCTTAAAATTACTCCCCCTTGACTCCCTTTCAAAATAAATTTGTACATTTTTCGATAGAAAAATGTCCGGGCCGAAGGCCGGTTCCCCTTAAATTAAATGCTTGCTATCGCTCGCCAGGAAAAAATCGACACCTAAATGGCACGAATGGTCTTAAAATTGACAGAAATGGGGCGAGGGTTCTTAAAATCGCCAAACTAATGGGGCAAGCGTCTTTAAATCTCACAAGCAATGGGGCTAAACATGAGGGAGAAAGAGGTTCAGAAAAAATCCTCCAGGTGGAAATCTCCCCTTAATGAATATCATACCAGAGACCCCCTTTTCAAATAAATTTGTACATTTTTCGGTAGAAAAATGTCGGCCCGTTCCACCTGAATTACAGGCTCGCTATAGATCGCCAGGAAAAATTGACACTAAAATGGAAAGGTCTGAATATTGACAATATATATGGACGAAAGTCTTAAACATTGAAAATTAATAGGGCTAAACATGAAGGAGAAGGGGGTTCAGAAAAAAATACTTCCCCTTAACACACTCTGGTCCGATGTCTTGTGGGTTATTATATTGAGTTTGATTATTGGTGATTTTTTGTTATTGTTGTAGCCATTTTCGAGCAGTGTATTTTCGAGCAGTGTATTTTCCAGCAGTGTATTTCCAGCAGTATTTTCGAGCAGTGTATTTTCCAGCAGTGTATTTTCCAGCAGTGTATTTTCCAGCAGTGTATTTTTCAGCAGTGTATTTAAGTCTGTCCTCTAGGCTAACAAAAAAGTCTTCGGATATTCCCTTCAAACTAATTAATACCCTCTTAAAGCTAAATTTGTACATTTTTCGGCAAAGCATGTTCCAGTCAAATGCCGATTTCTTCCAAGTTACAGGTTCGCTATCATTCACCCAGAAAATAATCGACACCTAAATGGGATGAAGCGTATTAATATAGCCAAGCTAATGGAGTAAAGCGTCTTAAAATGTCCAAACTGATGGGGCGAAACAGGAGAGTCCCAAAATTACCTCCCTCGGACCAAAAAGGGTTAAACCCTTATACAAACACACTGACATACACAATTTAGCATAATTTAAGAGATAAAAAAAAAAAAAAAAAATACATAATGAGAGAGAGAGAGAGAGAGAGAGAGAGAGAGAGAGAGAGAGAGAGAGAGAGAGAGCAGAGTAGGAAATGAAAGCTAAATGACCAATACCAAAGCAATACCATACTGTGGCAATTGAAAGGGAACATGTGCACGGAAATATAATGTAATTCTCAGTTTAATAGCCAGAGAGTGAGAGAAGAAGGGGGAGGGATAGAGATAGAGAGAGAGTGTGTGTGTGTGTGTGTGTGTGTGTGTGTGTGTGTGTGTGTGTGTGTGTGTGTGTGTGTGTGAGAGAGAGAGAGAGTGGGAGGGGGAGAGGAAGAGTTGTGAATGATAGATACCGGTAAGCGACAATGATTTAGGCAAAGTTGCAGCGATTGCTAGGAAAAGTATAACAACTATTAAATGTCATAACAGAGAGAGAGGGGGGGGGGTAGTTATTATTTCCATTCCCCATAACTTCATCAATATAACCTCTCCACACCCTCTCGTTCTAACACACTGTATAATACCATGGATTTATAGGTGTGAAAGGGGAAACTAAAGTGTCCATAATAGTATAGGCCTAACCATATAAAGGTAGACACATATTGGACGTAAACAAACCCATCAATCATAGAAATAGAAACAAAACTTTCCTTATGATTGTATATATGCCCTTTTTACACCCAATGATTGTATATGCCCTTTAACACCCAATGATTGTATATGCCCTTTAACACCCAATGATTGTATATGCCCTTTTTACACCCAATGATTGTATATGCCCTTTTTACACCCAATGATTGTATATGCCCTTTTTACACCCAATGATTGTATATGCCCTTTAACACCCAATGATTGTATATGCCCTTTAACACCCAATGATTGTATATGCCCTTTAACACCCAATGATTGTATATGCCCTTTTTACACCCAATGATTGTTATGCCCTTTAACACCCAATGATTGTATATGCCCTTTTACACCTAATGATTGTATATTTGTTTTTACACCCAATGATTGTACATGCACTTTTTACACCCAATGATTGTATATACACTTTTTACACCCAATGATATTAAAGTTACACTTATTACACCTGATGATTGTATAGCCTATGCACTTTTTACACCCAATGATTATACTGTATATATACTTAATACACCCAATGATTGTATATAACCATTTTACACTCATGATGATATACAGTGTGTCCACGTCCGCAGACCTTTTGTTGGAAACTAGGCCAGTATAACAACCCAACAATAAAATAAAAACAAACACACATAAAAAGCAAGAAGCAATTAGGCTGATGGAGTGCTGAAAATTGCAATGAAAAGGTATACATGTTAGAGGTGTACACGTTAAAGGTATACACGCTAAAGGTATACACGTTAACCCTTTCAGTACCGGTGTCGTCCTTTTACCTTTATTCTGACTAGTATTAGACAATTATATTCAGTTTAAAAAGTGCCTCCAGCAGTTCACAGGCTTCGAACTATCTCACTTAACCCTTTTTACTCCCACAGATCCTGCTTAAATTGCATAAAATCGTCTAAATATACCTATAATAATATCTAAAAGACGTCACCGGTACAGAAGGGGTTCAAGGCATACACGATAAAGGTATGCATGTTTAAGGTATAGACGTTAAAATTATACATGTTAAAGGCATACATGATAAAGGTATGTATGTTTAAGGTATAGACGTTAAAGGTATACATGTTAAAGGCACACACGATAAAGGTAATGTATGTTAAAGGCATACATGATAAAGGTATGCATGTTTAAGGTATAGACGTTAAAGGTATATATGTTAAAGGCACACACGATAAAGGTAATGCATGTTAAAGGCATACATGATAAAGGTATGTATGTTTAAGGTATAGACGTTAAAGGTATATATGTTAAAGGCACACACGATAAAGGTAATGTATGTTAAAGGCATACATGATAAAGGTATGCATGTTTAAGGTATAGACGTTAAAGGTATATATGTTAAAGGCACACACGATAAAGGTAATGCATGTTAAAGGCATACATGATAAAGGTATGCATGTTTAAGGTATAGACGTTAAAGGTATATATGTTAAAGGCACACACGATAAAGGTAATGCATGTTAAAGGCATACATGATAAAGGTATGCATGTTTAAGGTATAAATGATTAAGGCATACCCGGTACACGATAAAGGTATACACGTTAAAGGTATATATACATGTTAAAGGTATACACGTTAAAGGTATATATACATGTTAAAGGTATACACGTTAAAGGTATATATACATGTTAAAGGTATACACGTTAGAGGTATAAACGTTAAAGGTGTACACATTAAAGGTCTACACATTAAAGGTGTACACATTAAAGGTCTACACATTAAAGGTATACACGTTCAAGGTCTACACGATTAAGTTATACAAGTTAAATGCCCACTCACACCAACAAAGCTACAATTGTTCAACATTAAAATACACATATATTTAATTAACCTTTTCACGCCCATTATTGTTTACTACCGTAGTCTATGCATGTGTGTATGGTGTATGTGTATGTGTTTGATATGAGTGTTTTTGTGTGACTGTATGTAGCCTACAACTTTGCCTTTTGTCTCCTTCATGCATATAGAAAAATAATATGAATTTATATGTTGTGTATACTGTATATGTGCGTCCATCTGTGTGTATGTGTATGTGTGCATGTAAAGGAATACAACGGAAACCAGGGTACAAAATGTGAAGACAAAAATAGAATTGAATACACGATCATCTCTCTCTGATTGTGTGTGTGTGTGTGTGTGTGTGTGTGTGTGTGTGTGTGTGTGTGTGTGTGTGTGTGTGTGTGTGTGTGTGCTATATGGGTATGATGTGTATTTTATCGTATCACAATTAACCACAAATGTAGTTATGAAAAGCTTCGTAATAGCCGAGTATTCCGAATGAGGACATGGCAATTTACCCTCAGCTGGAAACAAAAAGCCTAACCAACCACCTAAATAAGCTCAACACACAACTTCACGTTAAGATGTCTTCATTCATTGAGAAACTCTGCGGACAAAACATGCCATATATCAATACTATAACTGCTGACCATTATACTGTACAAGATGTTTGTAAGCCCCTTGTATGCATATTGTTACTAGACACACATAAAGGTAGCCACGCAGACTTATACACAGGTAAATATAGAGCAAAAAGACATGTTCAACGCAAAAGATCTCATGTGTATAATACGGTATCAGTTGGAACGAATAGCAGGCTATGTTTGTAGTTGATTTTTTGTTTTGTCTATGTGGATGAGGGAGACAAAGGCGAAACTGCCTGTGACGAGTGCCTCCCCCAGTGGTGAAAGTGTGACAGGGCCAAAATCAAGGAATATTCGAGCCAAAATGCCAGGACACACGGAGTTGGAAGCAATTTAAGTCATAGGATGAGGGAAAGATGGATGCAGGGAGAGTGTTCCAGAGCTAAGCTGTTGAATAGAAGAAGGATTGAGAGTATCAGTTCACTCTTCAGTTGGAGAGTTGCACAGAGTAGGGGTGGGATTGTGTTGTAAGACGGGTACTACGTACCCTAAACAGAGGTGGTGGTACGGTATACACTGGGAGAGCTCAGATGAACACTGATTATTGTACCAGCGATAGAATAGCAAGAGAGATGCAACAAAGAGAGAGAGGTTGCAGAGAGTTGGTGAGTGGACGGGAGTTACCGTAATGATCCGAATTAAAAGGCTTTTTCTTTCTACTATGTCTAGGAGTGTGGTGTGAGAGGATCCTACCCACACATGTGAACAATACTCAATACAAGGACGCACTGTGCCCCTGTACAAAGCAAGAAGCTGTGCAGGGGTAAAGAACCCCTTGAGGCGGTTGAGCACACCCAGCTTCTGGGAGGCTGCCTTAGCAAGACTGGTAATATGGTGCTTCCAAGAGAGAGCAGTAGAAAAGACACACAGAATATTGAGAGATGATTGATTGATGTTTGTATTGTTGAAGTACGGTATAAGGGATAGTCAGCTGGGAGTTCCGGACGGGTAGTAAGGTGGACAAATTGGGTTTTGGAACCATTAAAAGCAACAAGGTTTTCTCTGCACGAATTGGAAATAGAATAGGCTTGTCCAATTAAAATATAATGTTAACAATGTTGTGCACTTAAGAGACAGCTTTAGCTGTGTATATATATATATATATATATATATATATATATATATATATATATATATATATATATTATACAGCATATACTACACATACTGTATAATTGTGTCAACGCCCACAGTCACACGAGAGTAGCAGCAGAATTGGAGTTAAAAGGGTCTGTGCATGTGAGCTTGTGTGTGTATAAGCGAAAGTCTGTTGGAGAGAACACGAGAGAGAGTACACACACACACACTCACACAGTACCAGAAGTTTGGACATTAAATAGGAGTGAGGGAGGTTATGTAATGAAAACGTAGGAGAGAGAGAGAGAGAGAGAGAGAGAGAGAGAGAGAGAGAGAGAGAGAGAGAGAGATAACAGAGAGATAGGAGAAAGACAATGAGAGGCAGGATAATGTTAATGAGAGAGGGAGTGAATTAAGATGAGATCACTAAAGTTGTGTGGCTGAGAGAGAGAGAGAGTGAGTGAGTGAGTGAGTGTGTGTGTGTGTGGAAGAGGAAGAGGGGTTGCTACATGTATTTAGAGATAAGAATATATACACAGATAACGAAACATATACAGTATATCGAACGCAAACGAGACCGTACAATGCTTTATTATAGCCCAGATGTTTCGGAACTTGGCTTCAAAGAGTCGAACTGGTGTACCTTTATAATCATATTTATTTTGACTGTACCATATAATTAGACATTTGGATATGCTTGATGAGAGATATAGAGATACAATAATAAAACAAGAGAGAGAGAGACAGAGAGAGATAGCAGTGAAGTGGGAAGTTTGACAGCAATGGCGTAAAGTTGAGAGAGAGAGAGAGAGAGAGAGAGAGAGAGAGAGAGAGAGAGAGAGAGAGAGAGAGAGAGAGAGACGGTGCTACAGTGTATAGTTGCTATACTCTGTTCCAAATTGGTAGGCCAGAAATAGTGAACTCCAACCTCTTTAACTTAAAAAAGGCTAGAGAAAATGGGCTGTAAATTTCCACATTCATTCCCTGGGTGACCCTTCCCAGATGGTAGAAACATTAGCTCGATAACTATAGTCTATTGTAAGTTATCTAGGTTAATGTTCAAGAGTTTTGGCCTACTTACTTGGAACAGGGCATAGTATTTCAGAGACCGTCCGACCAATTCCAGAGAGATAGGCGTACTCAAGAACATATAAGAATGATTTTATAGTGCATATACTGTACAGATATACTAATCGTTTATAGTGTATATACTGTACAGTATACTAATAGTTTATAGTGTATATACTGTACAGTATACTAATAGTTTATAGTGCATATACTGTACAGTATACTAATAGTTTATAGTGCATATACTGTACAGTATACTAATAGTTTATAGTGTATATACTGTACAGTATACTAATAGTTTATAGTGTATATACTGTACAGTATACTAATAGTTTATAGTGCATATACTGTACAGTATACTAATAGTTTATAGTGCATATACTGTACAGTATACTAATAGTTTATAGTGTATATACTGTACAGTATACTAATAGTTTATAGTGTATATACTGTACAGTATACTAATAGTTTATAGTGTATACTGTACAGTATACTAATAGTTTATAGTGTATACTGTACAGTATACTAATAGTTTATAGTGTATATACTGTACAGTATACTAATAGTTTATAGTGCATATACTGTACAGTATACTAATCGTTTATAGTGCATATACTGTACAGTATACTAATAGTTTATAGTGTATATACTGTACAGTATACTAATAGTTTATAGTGTATATACTGTACAGTATACTAATCGTTTATAGTGCATATACTGTACAGTATACTAATAGTTTATAGTGCATATACTGTACAGTATACTAATCGTTTATAGTGCATATACTGTACAGTATACTAATAGTTTATAGTGCATATACTGTACAGTATACTAATAGTTTATAGTGCATATACTGTACAGTATACTAATAGTTTATAGTGTATATACTGTACAGTATACTAATCGTTTATAGTGCATATACTGTACAGTATACTAATCGTTTATAGTGTATATACTGTACAGATATACTAATCGTTTATAGTGCATATACTGTACAGTATACTAATCGTTTATAGTGCATATACTGTACAGTATACTAATAGTTTATAGTGTATATACTGTACAGTATACTAATAGTTTATAGTGTATATACTGTACAGTATACTAATCGTTTATAGTGCATATACTGTACAGTATACTAATCGTTTATAGTGCATATACTGTACAGTATACTAATAGTTTATAGTGCATATACTGTACAGTATACTAATCGTTTCAGTGAGTACAAAATTCGACTTTACCTTTATTTTTTATTTTTTACGGGGAAGGGGTTTCTGGACCCACTACTCACCCATGTTAAGCCCTCATTAGTTTTGCCATTTGAAGCAATTCACTCCATTAGTTTGGCCATCTTAAGACCTTTAGGGACATTTAGGTGTTCATGTTTTCCTGGCGAGCGCTAGCGATCCCGCAATTTAGGATTTTTCTACCGAGAAATGTACAAATTTATCTCGAAGGGGGGTTCTTAGTACTTGTTTAAGCTTGCTGGAGGTCTGGGAAGAAAACACAAAAATAAGTAAATATATTAATAAATACAAATATCCCCTTAAAATGTTCTTCTCAATATTAATAACTTCGGAAGTAAGTTTGTTCCAAGTAGAATTGATCTTATGGTTTTCAAGCGTACCTGTAACGTCTATCTATCTATCTATCTATCTATCTATCTATCTATATACTCAGGCCCAATCCCTCTGTTATTATTGGGCCTACAAGAATGTGTTATATACCATGGTAAAGTGCATCGGAAACTCTACAATATCTGTTAATTCGATTTAATCTAGCCAACTGAGTTTGTTTGCAGCATGTCAGCATGTCGCAGGGCTTAGAGAGTGTACATTCCCAAGGAACACAGAGCCCTCAACCGATCCTCAAGGCTTAGTCTGCTAATTATAATCAATGGAATAGCCGCGGTGTCTAGCCAGAGAGAGAGAGCTAGGCGTAAATGGAAAGGTATAGTGTATCGGGATAATAACGAAATAACCGTACCACTCGATGTTGTGGAGGCGGTAATATGATCTCTCTCTCTCTCTCTCTCTCTCTCTCTCTCTCTCTCTCTCTCTCTCTCTCTCTCTCTCTCTCTCTCTCTCTCTCTCTCTCTCAGACAGACAGACACACAGACATATACACACTCTCACACTCTTAATCCAATAAGTACTAGCTAGGCCTATACGGATACGCATGATAGAACTATCTTTAACCTACAATAGGATTAATCGCGTTTTAATTTATCGCATCCACTCATTTCTCCTGCAGTTGATCAGAACATAAAATATCGAAACAAATCCAGGGCTGAGTTTTTGTTTCCATTGTTTACGTGTTTATGCTTTTCTCTATCTACTCATCTATCATTTTCACCCTTCCTTGTTCTCCTTTTGTTATCACTGCCTGTCATTTCCCCTACTTCGTCCTCCTAATAAGGTAGCCTATTATTTTATTGTATTCTACTATTTTTTTTTTATCAACTCTTTCGTTACATAATTCTTCCCTTTTCTTCTCTTACGTTCTATTCTTCTTCTTCCTTCTCCATTCGTTCTTTATCGTGTTATAATTCTTCCTCCTTTATCTCTTCCTTCTGTTCCTCCTCCTTTATCTGCTTCCTTCCCCTCCACTTTGTCCTCCTTTCCTTCTTCCTCCTTTCCCTCTTCCTCCTCGCCTTTCCCACCTCTTCTTTATCTTCTCCCTCTTCCTCCTCCTCCTCCTCTCGCTCCTCCATTGTCAAAGTCAAAGTTTGTGTCGACCTATTGTCGTCTTTCGTTCCCTAGCTAATTCAATTCCTTCCACCATTTCTCACTTATGTTCTTTGTAGTTTGTCCATTTATTCTCTTTCCTCCTCTTTCCCTTTCTCCTGCTTCTCCTCATCGTCTTTGTCTCTACTATTCATCTAATTTCCTCTTCTTACTCTTTCTCCTCCTCTTTTCCTTTCCCTGTTCCATTTATTCTACTCCTTCCCATTGTCTTTATCTCTACTATTCTTCCCCTTTCCTATTCTTACCCTCTCTCTTCCTCATTCCTTTCCCTGTTCCGGTTATCCTACTCTTTCCCGTTGCGTTTTCTCTACTATTCTTTCACTTTCCTTCTCTCTTTATACCTTCCTCTTCTCCCTTGCTTTCCGTTATATAATCTACTTCCTCACATAGTCTTTTACTCTATTACGGTTCTTTTCCTTTCTATCTCTCTTTGCATCTTTTTAGTCTTCCTTTCCCCCCTCCTCTTCCATATCTTTCCTCCTCCCCTCTTTTCTCCTTTCCATCTTCTCTTCGTTTCACCTCCCGCTCTGCTAAAGGTCTCGTCTTCTTATTCCTCCCTTCCTCCTTGCTTTCCTTTTTCCCCTTCGCTCTTCGCAATCTCTCCTCTCCTTCCTCTTATACTTCTTTCTCCTCTCCCTCTTTATTACATATCTTCGTATTCCTCTCTCCTCTTTTCCTTCCTTATCCTCCTTCTCCTCCCTCTCCAATATATCTCCTCTTTTTCTTCCTCCCCCCAGCATTTTCTCCTACCCCTCTTCAATAGCTCTCATTTACTTCTTCCTCCCCTCCCTCCCTTCCTTCTCCCCCTTCCCCACCCTCCCTCTCTACTACACCTTCTAAATCCCCTCTCATCCGCCCTATTCTTCATTTCTGCTATAGGCCTAACCTCCTCCTCCACCTCGTCTGTCCAATATTATCCACCCTTCTGTCTTGTTTCGTCTTTCTCTGTCAGCAAAGCCAAAAAGCCAAAAAGTTAATTCGACGCAAAGCCAAAAAGTTAATTCGACGCAAAGCCAAAAAGTTAATTAAGCAAAGTAAAAAGACCTTAGAGTTACATATTGCGAATCAAAGTAAAACAAACCCGAAAGAATTCTATAGTTATATCAGAAAGAAAAAAGTAGTTACTTCAACTGTTGGACCGTTAGTCGATGAAAATGGAGAATACACCAAAGACGAAGAACAAATGAGTAATGCCCTCAATACCTTCTTTGCATCAGTTTTTACACCAGAAGACCTCAGTGATATCCCTACACCATCGCCGATTCAGATTGATAATTCAGATGTTTTAAGCAATATCACCGTTACAGAGAGAGAAGTATTGAATTGTTTAGATAAACTCAAGGTAAATAAAACGCCTGGACCTGATACAATCTCGCCTAGAGTTCTAAAGGAAGCTAAGGATGAGCTCTCTAAACCACTGACATTACTATTCAATAAATCCTTGCAGTCTGGAACTATGCCCGATCAGTGGAAGCTAGCCAACGTAACACCGATATTCAAAAAAGGCAGCAAATCCCTATCCAGTAACTATCGTCCAATTAGCTTAACCTCAGTTGTATGTAAAATGCTAGAAACTGTCATACGAGACAGACTCGTAAATCACTTAGAGGAAAATAACATACTTAAAGATACTCAACACGGCTTTCGTAAAAAACGTTCCTGTTTAACAAACCTCTTAGACTTCTTCCACGATATCCTCAACCTCTACGATGAGAGTAAAGCTGTAGATATTATATACCTTGATTTTCAAAAGGCCTTTGACAAAGTTCCCCACAAACGTTTACTGCTAAAACTAAAAGCGCATGGAATACACGACGGTGTGTTGAAATGGATAGAAAATTGGCTCAGCAACAGAAAGCAAAGAGTAGTCATAAACGGTAAGGCATCAAAATGGACCAATGTAAGTAGCGGGGTACCCCAGGGATCGGTACTAGGACCAATTCTCTTTCTAATTTACATCAACGACATAGATGAGGGTCTCACCTGTACAATCTCAAAATTTGCTGACGATACAAAAATTGCAAATAGCGTACTCTCGAAAGAACAAGTTGACGATATGCAACACAATCTAGATACATTGTCATGTTGGGTCCAAGGTTGGCATAGTTTCAATGCGGATAAATGTAAAGTACTACATATCGGATACCTAAATGAGAAAGCAAACTATTCGATGAATGGCACTCAGCTTAAGATGTAAACAGAGAAACCGATCTGGGAGTAACAATATCGAGTAACCTAAAACCGAGTCAACAATGTTCAGAAGTTGTTAAGAAGGCAAACAAAATAATTGCTTTATAGGCAGGTCATTTGAGCATAAATCCAAAGAAGTTATCCTAACCCTTTACAATTCCTTAGTCCGCCCTCTTCTGGAATACTGCGTTCAATCCTGGTGCCCTTATTACCAAAAAGATATAAACAAGCTAGAACGAGTTCAACGTAGAGTTACCAAAATGATACCTAGCCTAAAGAACAAACCATACGAAGAGCGTCTTAGAGAATTAAATCTATTTCCTTTAACCCAGCGCAGATTAAGAGCGACTTAATTCAAGTGTTTCAAAATCATCAAAGGCATCGACAATATGAACTGTAGTAAGTACTTCACTATCGACCAATCTAATTACACGCGGGGAAACGGTTGCAAAATTATTGGTAAAATCTTTTAACTCGCACGAATCTAAGAATTTCTTCTTCAATCGAGTTGTCAACTTGTGGAATGGGCTTCCCCGAAACGTTATAGACTGCATCACCGTTGATTCATTTAAACTCCGCCTAGACAAATATCTCGCATCAAACCCGCGACTGACTGCGTTTGTAAATGAATAACTTTATTTTATCCCCCCCTCAGTTACTAACCCATCTGTCCCCTACTAACTTCCTAATCCTGCCACTGACATTAGTTCCAGGGCAGTAATTCCCTTTCCAATGTTCCCTTACCCACTCTAAACCACTGTTTGGACACTTGATCCTCAGTGTTTTGGAGGACAAGCACCCTAGAAGGGTCACTGGATCTGTTGTTGCTTGATTTCCTTTGTACTCCTTTGTACTCCTTCTATCTTCCTACTCCTCCTCTTCCTCGCTTTTCCCTCTTCCACCACCTCTTCCTCGTTTCTTCCTCCTCCAACTCATCCTCCTCTTCTTCTTCGTTTTTCCTTCCTCCTTGTTTTCTTCCTCTTCTTTGCTTCTCCCTCCTCCATCTCGTCTTCCCCCTCTTCTCCTCTATATCCTCTTGTTGTTCTTCTTTTTCTCCTGTTAAAATGAATTTCGAACATTTGACTGAATGAATAGACACACCATTTAAGGAGGACCACTTTCCAAACATTGTCAGTAAAGTGCTCCTCCTCAAGTGGTATTTATATTCTTCTCCTTCTCTTCTACTCTTCTCCTATCTATTCGTCTCAATCCTCCTTTCTTCTTCATTCTCCACCTCGTCCCCTTATTACTACTTTTACTTCTTATCCTTTTCTCCCTCCTTCTCTTTTACTACCTCCATTATCCCTCCTATGTTTGTTTTATCTTTATTCTTTCTCCTCCTCCTCCTCCTCTTCTTCCTCCTCCTCCAAAGAAGCTTCACGTCTTGTTAATGCAAGTTCGTAGTTCCAGTTGCTAGTCTTCTTCCTCCCTTTCTTCTTCACTCCCTATTAGATACTCCCCTTCCACCTCCCTTCCTCCTCTTCCTTCTCCCTTCCTCCTTCTCCCTTCCTCCTCTTACTTCCCTCTTCTCTTCTACCACTTCATCACCCTCAATAAACAGCTTTTCTTTCCTCTTTTTCTGCTCTTCTTTCACCTATTCCTTCTTTTATTATATTTTTCCTACTCATCATCTCGTTCTTCCTCTTGCAGAATTTCCCAGGTCTTATTTTTCCTCCCTCTCCACTCCTCTTGTTTATCCATTTCTTCTCTTTCACCTCCTTCTCTTTCTCCTCCTCCTCCTCTTCTTCTTCTTCCTCCTCCTCCTAAGAAGCTTCACGTCTTGTTAATGCAAGTTCGGAGTTCCAGTTGCATGTCTTCCCCCCCCCCCATCTTCCTCCCAGGTAGCCAGTCTCTCTCTCTCTCTCTCTCTCTCTCTCTCTCTCTCTCTCTCTCTCTCTCTCTCTCTCTTTCTTTGAGGGAGCGGAGGGTGGGGAGGGAGCCATCAACTTTGCTGTCATATTATTCTACTATAAACTGTCCCTGTCTAGTAGTATTAAGGTCGGACCACCTAGTAGGGACCGCAAGGTCTGTGTGGTCTGAGTATATGTGTACCGGTAACTCTGTGTATCTCTTTCTCTCCGTCTATAAGTTCTTGGTAAATAATCTACCTCTCCCTCTCCCATATAATCTACCTCTCCCTCTCCCATATAATCTACCTCTCCCTCTCCCATATAATCTACCTCTCCCTCTCCCATATAATCTACCTCTCCCTCTCCCATATAATCTACCTCTCCCTCTCCCATATAATCTACCTCTCCCTCTCCCATACAATCTACCTCTCCCTCTCCCATATAATCTACCTCTCCCTCTCCCATATAATCTACCCTTCACTTCTTAGCCAATACCCCCCCCCCCCCCCCCACACACACTCTCTCTCTCTCTCACACTCTCACTCTCTCTTTCTCTCCTTCTCTGGTGTTGTTACCTTTCGTCGCGGTGAGGTATGCCAGGTCTGTATGATCAGTGTATAATATCCAGGCTTACGAAACTATCCTCTGTAACTTTCTCAAAAAAAAAAAAAAAAAAAAAAAAAAAAAAATTGCATATGCCTCCCCCCCACCCTCCCACACACAAACACACATTATCTCTCACACCCATACTCATACAGACACAGACACAGACACACACACACACACACACATACACACACACACGCATTTCTCTCTCTCGCTCTCATCTTTTTACCACTCTCCCCAAACCACCACCACCCCAGACACACCACTCCGTATTATACCCTGATCCTCTTTGTCTCCCCACGTCATCTCTCTCGCTCTCTCTCTGTCTCTCTCACACACACACAAACACACACAATCTCTCTCTCTTGCTCTCTCTCTCTCTCTCTCACATCCACTCTCTCTCTGTCTCTCTCTCACACACACAAACACACACAATCTCTCTCTCTCTTGCTCTCTCTCTCTCTCACACACACACACACACACACACACATACACACGCAAACACATACACAATCTCTCTCTCTCGCTCTCTCTCTCTCTCTCTCTCGCTGGATATTCAATAGAGATATGATGTTCTAGGAAATATGCACCAATTGGAAACCGTATTCGTTTCCAGTATCTATTGGCATTGATGAATTCGAATTCCGGCTATACGGGTATAGCCAAAATCATAAAACCTGAAAATTAAGGGAGCCCACCTCGCTTTTGTTTTCTCTTGGTCTCCCTCTCTATTTGGCTTGTATTCATTCGGCCCCATTCAGCCTACAATTTTAAGACGTTTACCCCATCCAGGTGACAATATTTTCCTGGTGAGCGGTAGCGAGCCAGCATATATATATTTTTTGTTTTGACAGCAAGCTAAATTTGTACATTTTTCAACAGAAAAATGTCTCCTGCGAAGCCGGATTTCTCTATACAATGCTGGCTCGTTATCGCTCGCCAGGAAGAAATCGACACCTGGATGGGGATAAAACAGTTGGCTGAATGGGGCCGAATGGATACAAGCCAGGGAAAGAGAGAAAATGAGAGAAAGATTTAAAAAAAACAGTGACCTCCCTTAAGGAAAAGAAAGTTTGAGTAAGTCTTTCTTTACTTATACATTATCCAGTGCTTCTCTACACTCACTAGCCGAGGTACCCGCACCTTGTGAGTGGTAATTAACCCCTTCTGTGCCGGTGATGTACTGTTCATTATATTCTGGCAACTATTAGACGATTTTGTCCAGCTTAAGAAGGATGTCTACCCATTAAAAGGCTACAGACTATCTCAATTAATCCCTTTACCTACCATATATTCTTCCTATCCTTCATAAAATCGTCTAAATGTAGCTTAAAATAAATAAAAGAGACATCGCCGGTACAGAAGGGGTTAAAGTCAGTAGTGCCGAGAGGAGGCCCAATGATAAATTCTACGGAGTTCACATACCCTCTTATAAGGCGGTATCACACGAGCACTTTTTCCCTCAACACCGGTCTGGCAGCTTATGAGGTCAACATTTACTAGTTGTCTGTTACCTAAATTCATCTATCAGCAGTCTAGTTTCCGATACCAGTGCAAATTAATCCAGAAATGTTGCCAGAAAAATGTTGATCATCGAATGTTGACTATAAAATCTCTCGTGTGATACCGGCAATATCATGTAGTGATCTGATAGGTTAACCCCTTCTGTACCAGCGACGTCTTTTACATTTTGTCCTAGCTATATTTTGATAATTTAATTTCAGTTACATTTATACGATTTTTTGAAGCTTGGGAAGAATATATGGTACCTAAAAGAATATATGGTACCTAAAAGAATATATGGTACCTAAAAGAATATATGGTACCTAAAAGAATATATGGTACCTAAAAGAATATATGGTTCCATTCTCTTTCTCTCAGACTAATGCTAAAAAATCTTGGTTTACTCACGCCTGTTCTACTGCTGTCCGCAATAAGGAGGAAGCATTCAAACGGTACCGACGCCTTAAAACTCAAGACTCTCATTCTTCATATGTTTCTGCCCGGAATCAAGCCAAATCTGTTCTTCGACTTGCCAAACACTCTTTCATCAATAATAAATGCACTGAACTATCTAACTCTAGCTCTTCCCAAGCTTTCTGGCATCTAGCCAAAAACCTCTCCAACAATTTCTCTTCCTCGTCTTTCCCTCCCTTTTCCCACTCTGATGGCACAACCATCACTTCTTCCTCTGACAAAGCTAAACTCTTCGCTCAAACTTTTGCTAGAAACTCCACCTTGGATGATTCCGGTGTTATTCCTCCCTCTCCGCCCTCCTCTCTCTTACTTATGCCTAATATCCTAATCTCTTCTAAAGATGTACTTTCTACCCTCTCTGGGCTTAACACTAATAAGGCGTACGGTCCGGATGGTGTTCCTCCTGTTGTTCTCAAAAACTGTGCTTCCGTGCTGACTCCCTGCCTAGGCAAACTCTTTCGTCTCTGTCTATCCTCTAACGTCTTCCCTTCATGCTGGAAGTTTGCTCACATTCAACCTGTCCCAAAGAAGGGTGACCGCTCTCAACCCTCCAACTATCGTCCAATTGCTCTTATCTCCTGTCTTTCTAAAGTTTTTGAAACTATTCTTGCTTCCAAATTTCTTAAGCATTTCTCTTCTCATAATCTGCTCTCAGATCGCCAGTATGGCTTCCTTAAGGGTCGCTCTACTGGTGATCTTCTTTCATATCTTACTAACTCTTGGTCATCCTCCTTTCGGGACTTCGGTGAGACTTTTTCTATTGCACTAGACATATCGAAAGCCTTCGATAGAGTCTGGCATAAATCTTTAATTTCTAAACTACCCTCCTTCGGTTTCTATCCCTCCATCTGTGCCTTTGTCTCTAATTTCCTTTCCGGCCGTTCCATAGCTGCGGTTGTGGACGGCCATTGTTCACTTCCTCACCCTATAAACTCCGGTGTTCCTCAGGGCTCTGTCCTATCTCCTATTCTCTTTCTAATTTTTATAAATGATCTCCTTAACTGTACCTTAATTCCCATCCATTCATACGCAGACGACTCAACCTTACACTACTCCATTAGTTTTTCAGAACGCCCCAGCCAGCAATCCCTCAACGACAAACGTAATGAAGCCATAGAACTCTTAAATTCTGATCTAAATACTATTTCCAATTGGGGCAGAGAAAACCTTGTTAACTTTAATGCTTCCAAAACCCAATTTCTCCATCTATCTACCCGTCAGGATCTCCCAGCGGACTATCCCTTATTCTTCAACAATTCAAAAATCAACCCTTCATCTTCTCTCAATATTCTTGGTGTCTCTTTTTCTTCTGCTCTCATTTGGAAGGACCATATTACCAGTCTTGCTAAGGCAGCCTCCCAGAAGCTGGGTGTGCTCAACCGCCTTAGGGGGTTCTTTTCCCCTGCACAGCTTCTTGCTCTGTACAGGGGCATAGTGCGCCCTTGTATTGAGTATTGTTCACATGTGTGGGGAGGTTCCTCTCACACCGCTCTCCTAGACAAAGTTGAAAGGAAGGCCTTTCGTATCATTAACTCCCGTCCACTCACCAACTCTCTGCAATCTCTCTCTCTCCGCCGCAATGTTGCATCTCTCTCGCTATTCTATCGCTACTATAATAATCAGTGTTCCTCAGAGCTATCCCAGTGCATACCACCTCCTTTACGTAGGGCACGTGGTACCCGTCATGCAACTCAATCCCACCCCTACTCTGTGCAACTCTCCAACCCAAGAGTGAAACGTTACTCTCAAACTTTCTTCTACTCAACATCTGAGCTCTGGAACTCTCTCCCAGAATCAGTCTTTCCCTCTTCCTATGACTTAAATTGCTTCAAACTCCGTGTGTCCAGGCATTTTGGCTCGAACGTCCCTTGATTTTGGCCCTGTCACTCTTTCAACTATGGGGGAGGCACTCGCTATAGGCAGTTATGCCTTTTGCCTCCCTCAATCACATAGAAAAAAAAAAAAAAAAAAAAAACTAAAAGAATATATGGTACCGTACCTAAAAGAATATATGGTACCTAAAAGAATATATGGTACCTAAAAGAATATATGGTACCTAAAAGAATATATGGTACCTAAAAGAATATATGGTACCGGTACCTAAAAGAATATATGGTACCTAAAAGAATATATGGTACCTAAAAGAATATATGGTACCTAAAAGAATATATGGTACCTAAAAGAATATATGGTACCTAAAAGAATATATGGTACCTAAAAGAATATATGGTACCTAAAAAGAATATATGGTACCTAAAAGAATATATGGTACCTAAAAGAATATATGGTACCTAAAAGAATATATGGTACCTAAAAGGAACAACTGAGATAGGCTGTAGCCTTTGAATGGGTAGACGTCCTTCCTAAGCTGAATACAATCGTCTACTGTAATAGTTGCCAGAATATAATTAATAGGAAGCCACCGGTACTGAGTCGGTTAATCATATATAATGCAGTATCTATTCTACAGTAAATTAGCAGTACACAAAATGGCGTATACACAAACCATTAAATTATTGCAAAACTATTAATATAAACGGATCAATATATACGCAACACAAGCATCTGTGCAATTATTAAAAACCCTACCAACTTCCACCAACAAAAAGAATGAAATCTGATGCAATGGGACTTTTAATTCCCCAAGCAATCAGCGGGCAGAATAATGCACAAGATGTAATAGCAACTACATAACAAATCGATTGACGTTTTGGGTACAATGATGCGGTTGTATTATTATTATTATTAATACTATTATTAGTTTTTTTTTTTTTTTTTTTTTAATGTTTTGATTATCTGTAAAGGTTTGTATTCAACTTAAAACAGATATGCGAGAGAAAATTTGTTATATGAAATAGTAAATTAGTTCATAGTTATCATATTCGCAGAGATCCTTCCTAAGTCGATAATCTCGTATAATATGAGCCAGAAATTTGATACAACGGTACTTTTAATTCCCTGAGCAATCAACGAGGAGAATGATACAACACATATAATGCCAACTAGCAAACAAAAGGAGTACCGGTAGCGTTGATCAGTACAATTACGCGTTTTATACCGTGTTTTGATTTTCTGTAACCACTTATATTCAACTTAGGAGGGATATGTGAAAGACAAAGCTTACCTTATATGCGATAGTATGAAATAGTAAAATTAATTCATAGTTCTATTCGTAGATATCCTTCCTATGCCTATAATATCGTATAATATTAGCCAGAACTTCTAATTCCCCAAGCAATCACCGAGCAGAATAATACACACGATTTAATTCCAATTACAAAACAACATGATTCACTTTTTTGTATTTTACTTTGGTTATCAGTATACGATAATTAAATCAACTTAGGAAGGATCTGTAAGAGAGAGAAAAGGGGTCAACTTAATTTGTTGATTCACAGAAGTTCTTCCAAGTTTGGCTAAATAAAACTAATGTTATCCTTTGACAGGTTAAACATTAGAAGAACAAACTCAGGTAATTTATAGCCATTTGATTTCTACAAGTCCTTCCTAACCCTAAAATCATATATGGTTAGCCATATATGTGAAACAATGGGACTTTTAATTCCCACAGCAATCAGCGAATAGAATAATGACGAAAATATATTAGCAACTTATTTTTACTTTTGTTCTATCTATATTTCGACGATGTCATGCAGTTCCAGAAGAATCTATGGTAGTAGAAAGTGTTAGGTGAGATTGTGTGAAGCCTTTTAATTGCTGTAGCCCCTTTTTAAACTGATTATAATCGTCTAATAGTAGCCAGAATAAAGTGAAAAGGATTGCACCGGTACAGAAAGGGTTAAGGGGGTAGCGTTTCTTTTTTTATCTATTTATATATTCATTCATATATTTCTTAGTTTCCTCGCTAGACCTCCATCAAGCTTAAAATAACACCCTTAGACCCCCCCCCCCCCCTTCAAGGTAAATGTGTACATTTATGTCACAGCCCTTCTTAAAATTATAGGTTCGCTACTGCTCGCCAGGAAAAAATCGACACCTAAATGGCACGAAAGGTATTAACATTGAAAACGAAATGGGGCAAAAGGTGCTAAAATCCTCAAACTAATGAGCCGAACGGCTTAAAATCTCAAAACTAATGGGGCTAAACACGAGGGAGAAGGGGGGTCTAGAAAAACGACCTATCTCCCCTCAAGAGAGAGAATTGAGCGTCCAGTAGAGCCGACCCGGTAGTGAAGTCGTTAACCCGTACAGTACCAGGGACGTCCTTTCCATCATATTCTGGGAACTAGTACCGTAGACGATTTTATTCAGCTTAGGAAGGACGTCTAGCAATAATAAGACTTCAGACTATCTCAACCAACCCGTTCAACTACCATAGATCTTTCCTAAACTGCATAATATCGGCTAAATATAGCTCGAATACAATATAACACACGTCGCTGGTACAGGAGGGGTTAATTAGTCGATTCCACAAAGCCCGATCATCAGCAGGATATTATATACTCACCAACAACACACAATCATAACACATACTGTACGGTGCCGGTATTAAGGGGGGTCACCGGCTTTTTTTATATGTCTCTCCTTTTCTCTCTTTTCCTGGCTTGTATCCATTCGGCCCCATTCAGCCAACTGTTTTAAGACGTTTACCCCCATCCAGGTGTCGATTTATTTCTGGCGAGCGATAGCGACCCTGCATTGTATGGAGAAATCCGGCTTCGCCGGAGAAATTTTTCTATCGAAAAATTTACAAATTTAGCTTGCTGTCAAAACAAATATATTATATATGCTGGCTCGCTACTGCTCGCCAGGAAAATATTGACACCTAAATGGCGGTAAAAGTCTTAAAACAGTAGGCTGAATGGGGCTGAATGGATACAAGCCAAAGAGAGAGAGAGAGAGAAAGAGAAAAAAGCGAGGTTTGCTCCCTTAATTACAGTACCGGTATACCCTCCCAACCAACCACCCATTATAGATAGATGTATCTAGAGCAACAAACACGAATGTAGATAATATATTGTTGTTTGATATTATGTGTGTGTGTGTGTGTGTGTGTGTGTGTGTGTGTGTGTTACAGAGAGCCAGATCACACGCAATTAACAGTACAAATTCATCCAACATAACACGTAATATCCAACCACCCTATACCATACCAATACCCTCCCTCCATATCTCCCTACCTATACCTACCCACCCCTCCAAATCCCCCTACCCACCCACCCAGCCACTCTCCCTACCTACCTACAGTTCCCTATCTCCTCCCTCGCTACCCAACACTCTACCTACCTACCTACCCATCCATTTTTCACTCCCTACCTACCTACCCATCACTCTACCTACCTATCTACCCATCCTTTCCTCCCTCCCTACCTACCACTCTACCTAACTCCTCCCTACCTTCCCACCACTCTACCTATCCTACCTTACCAACCACTCTCAACCCTTACACCCCCCCTCCCTCCCAGCCTCTCTACCACCGCACCTATCCCGACTCATCCCCCGAAGCTTTGAACACGAGAACAAAGCAGCCTCATCCACCCATGCTTCACTGGGATTTGTTGCCGAGAACTCTGGATTAATTAGTTTGACCTGGGATTAACAGTTCGCAGTATTGGCTTGGAAAATTGTGCAGGCTACGGTAAATGTACGCTGGGAATCGTAAAGCCATTGTAATTATAGGTTTTTTGCAAGATACTATAATGTTTAATATTCGTAACTGTTCATTTGTTTCTGCTGTGAACAACATTTATATTACGGGTAACGATAAATTAAATGATAGAAATTTTATTGTACATTTCATATACTAAAAATAATGCATATGTTGAATAGTAGTACCTGTTCATAATGCATATGTTGAATAGTAGTACCTGTTCATAATGCATATGTTGAATAGTAGTACCTGTTCATAATGCATATGTTGAATAGTAGTACCTGTTCATAATGCATATGTTGAATAGTAGTACCTGTTCATAATACATATGTTGAATAGTAGTACCTGTTCATAATGCATATGTTGAATAGTAGTACCTGTTCATAATACATATGTTGAATAGTAGTACCTGTTCATAATACATGTTGAATAGTAGTACCTGTTCATAATGCATATGTGAATAGTAGTACCTGTTCATAATACATATGTTGAATAGTAGTACCTGTTCATAATACATATGTTGAATAGTAGTACCTGTTCATAATGCATATGTTGAATAGTAGTACCTGTTCATAATACATATGTTGAATAGTAGTACCTGTTCATAATACATATGTTGAATAGTAGTACCTGTTCATAATGCATATGTTGAATAGTAGTACCTGTTCATAATGCATATGTTGAATAGTAGTACCTGTTCATAATGCATATGTTGAATAGTAGTACCTGTTCATAATACATATGTTGAATAGTAGTACCTGTTCATAATGCATATGTTGAATAGTACCTGTTCATAATGCATATGTTGAATAGTAGTACCTGTTCATAATACATATGTTGAATAGTAGTACCTGTTCATAATGCATATGTTGAATAGTAGTACCTGTTCATAATACATATGTTGAATAGTAGTACCTGTTCATAATGCATATGTTGAATAGTAGTACCTGTTCATAATACATATGTTGAATAGTAGTACCTGTTAATTTTTCCGCAGTGAACAAGACTTAAAATTCAGTTAACGATAAATTCAATGATACACATTGTATAAACCATATACAGGTACAATTAAACCAATTTGTCAGTATTTATCTTGATACGGTAGCCTATCCAAAGAGGCATGATCTGATTAAATGGGTTAAAATAAAGAGAAAATGGCCACATTAACCCCTTCTGTACCGACAACGTCTCTTTAACTTTAATTTGACAACTATTAGACGATTTTATTGTTTCAAAAGGACCTCCAGCAATTAAGAAACTTCAAACAATCTCACTTAACCCTTTTTTACTACCACAGATCCCCCTTAAACCATAAAAAACTCTATATAGCTAAAATATAATACAAAATACGTCACCGGTACAGAAGGGGTTAATTAGTAATGACTACATATTATTAAAATACCTGTTTTTTTATTGTTTTAATCAAATAGAATAATATTAAAAATTAAATATATAATGATATACAGTATATGTTTTCATTTATAGTGTTATCCATGTTGCTTAGTTTATCAATTAGACCAACCTATACAAATCAAAGGGCAAATCTACAGTATATCAAGCTTTAGTCTCCTACAAGTCCTTATTAAGTTGAATAAAATCGAATAAAGAGATAGAGAGAGTAGGTGGCATCACAGTATTAGGGCATATACCGGTAACCAATACTAGGCTCGGACTCACTGTATCGGAGTCATAATATTAGGGCATATACCGGTAACCAATACTAGGCTCGGACTCACTGTATCGGAGTCATAATATTAGGGCATATACCGGTAACCAATACTAGGCTCGGACTCACTGTATCGGAGTCATAATATTAGGGCATATACCGGTAACCAATACTAGGCTCGGACTCACTGTATCGGAGTCATAATATTAGGGCATATACCGTAACCAATACTAAGCTCGGACTCACTGTATCGGAGTCATAATATTAGGGCATATACCGGTAACCAATACTAGGCTCGGACTCACTGTATCGGAGTCATAATATTAGGGCATATACCGGTAACCAATACTAGGCTCGGACTCACTGTATCGGAGTCATAATATACTAAACATATGGCTGTTATTCGACCAATGTCACTTCTACTTTGCGATAATTTTGAAGACATGTGGCTTACAATCATGAAAAAAACGCTCTGAAACACGAATAATTTGCCTAAATACTAATCAAAGCAATACTAGACAGGTACTCGGGAGAGCACATACTTCTGCCTACGCTGTTGGAGGTATGCACTCTACCAATCGCCTCCTAAGTGGAATCACTTCTTCCCTGGCATATATCCTATCTGCCAACCAAATTTCGTTAACTTCAGTTCAAAGTTTTTGAGATGTCTTGCTTACAGACAAACAAACAGACAAATAAACGGAGGCAAAAACATAACCTCCTCTCACTTCGTTGGTGAAGGTAACAACTATCAAGCTATTGCTGATATTAGACTCTGATGTAGATTATCGGATACTGGTGGCCGTCTGACGCAGGCTTAAGCACCAAATTAGGCGTCACAGAAATGATTAAAGTGGATTCCAACCCGCAACTTTTTGTACCTGGTCTGACAGTTTGGGAATAAAACTTTTATAAGGTTTCAGTCGGACGTCATTTTAGTGTACAGGCACGATCAAAACATATGTTCCACCTTCAAATCTTCGACAATATTTGATCGCTTAAGGGAGTGTGTGTGTGTGTGTTTTTTTTTTTTTTTTTTTTTTATTAAGCTTAGGAGGGAACTCATGGAATTAGAGGGGTAAAAGCTGTCATACAACTTTTGACTCCCGCAGATTCCTAAAGGGGTTGGGGGGGGGGGGGATGTGCTCCCTAGATATTTAAAAAAAAAAAAAAAAAAAAAAAAAAAAAATGTAATAAACAAAAAATCAAATAAAATAATTAAATAAACCTCCCCACAAACTCACTTTGAGATCAATTTGTACGGTACACTTTTCAGTACAAAATTGTCTCTGTCAAAGGCCGGTTCTCCATATATTACATGCTCGTTATCGCTCGTCAGGAAATAATTGACACCTGAATGGCACGAAACTTCTTAAATTTAACATAGAAATGGGGAAAAAGGTCATAACATCGCAAACCTAATGGGGCTAAACATGAGAGAAGGGAGTCTAGTAAAAACGCTCCCTCAACTTATTTAATACAATAACTCCAAATTGTGTTTTACTTACAGTATATTCACTATAACAAGACCAAAAATCCTGCCATATAACTAAAATACGACTCAAGTAAACGGGGGTAACATCTCTACCATTTGGGAAGAGTCAGCCAGGAAATAAGTGTTGAAATGTATTGTCCATTTGCACCAGCCCTTTTTGTGATAGGCTACAGAAGTTAGGGATAAGATTACTGGCCTACTTATAATAGAAGTGTTGAAATTTACAACCCATTTACTCCAGCCCTTTTTCAGATACAGATGTTAGGGGTCATAATTTCTGCCCTAGTGTGTGTGTGTGTGTGTGTGTGTGTGTGTGTGTGTGTGTGTGTGTGTGTGTGTGTGTACATCTACATATTTTTCATAAATATAATTCACTTTATCAACCTTAGATGAAATAAATCAAGATGTCCCTGTACTTAATTTTAATTCGCCTGAAATTCCCTCACTTAAGATCCACACCAGACATGTCAAAACTATTTTGCAGAATCTCTCAGTAGATAAGGCTCCTGGTCCAGATGAAATTACTCCAATAGTACTTAAGAATTGCTCCTTGGTGCTCGCTCCTGTATTGGCAAAACATTTCCGTCTGTGTACTCATACCTCATGCTTCCCAGTACCCTGGAAAGAAGCAAACATCCATCCAGTTCCTAAAAAAGGTGCCTCTTCAGATCCATCAAACTACTGACCAATAGTAATAACTTCCACTCTTGGTAAAGTCTTTGAAATTATATTAAATAATCACATAATTAAGCATCTTGAGAATAATAAATTAATCAGTGATAGGCAATATGGTTTTACACGATGTCGATCAACTGCAGACATGCTTTGCCTTCTTACGCATCAAATCAACCAAGCTACAGACCAACATGGTGAAACACATACAATAGCACTGGATATATCAAAGGCATTTGATAGAGTCTGGCATCAATCCTTATTGTCGAAGATGTCACACTACGGCCTTGCATCATTAGTTCCACTAATTTCTTCTTATCTTCATAACAGAAAAATATGTGTAATGGTAGATGGCCTTTATTCTCAATTTCACTCAATAAATGCTGGTGTTCCCCAGGGATCAGTTTTGGCCCCAACTCTATTCCTCATTCATATCAATGATCTCATATCTACCACTCATAATCCAATACATTCCTACGCAGATGACTCAACACTCCACAGTTCCTTCACATTTACCAATTCTTTCACCCAACCCGATCTTATAAATTCAAAAATAAACACTGCAATTACTCTGAACCAGGACCTTTCTAGAATTAATTAATGGGGACAAAAGAATCTAGTTTCCTTTAATGCACAGAAAACCAAGTACATTCAATTTTCTAACCGACAGAATCTCACTGACTCCCATATGTTTTAATGATGTAAATATTCCCACTTCCCCTAGTATTGACATTCTCGGTGTAACATTAACTACTAACTTGAGCTGGACACATTATGTTAGAAGCATTGCTAAGAATGCCTCTAAAAAACTGGGACTCCTGTACAGAGTTCGAGAATTCTTCACTGACGAGCAGTTGGCCGTAATATATAAAAGTCATGTGCGTTCTCAGATGGATTACTGCTCACCTCTGTGGAGTGGAAGTGGAGTGGTTGCATTGAGGCAGTTGGACAAAATTCAAAATAAAGCTATTAGATTAATCAATAACCCTGCAATCATACAGGACCTTCCTACATTATCCATACGAAGAAACGTTGCATCCCTTGCATTATTCTACAGATATGTTCACAGCAATTGTTCCGAGGAACTTGCTTCAATTGTGCCGCCTCTCCACATCTTTCCCCGTAGAACTAGGGCAGCTGAGAGCGCCCATGAATTTACACTTTCTCCTCCACAATGCAGAACTTCTGCTTATCAAAATTAATTTATCCCTAGAACTACTACTCTTTGGAATTCACTTCCCTCGAGTTGCTTTCCACAAACTTACAATCTACAAAAGTTTAAATCCAGTTGTTACAAACATTTTATGAATGGAGGATGCCTTTAGGCACATGGACCTTTTTGTTTTATCTGTGTTTTTCCTTCCTCCGTTCATTGTCTCAAAAAAAAAAAAAAAAAATTGCCCTAATCTCAACTATTTTCACGTGTGTGTGTGTTTGTGTGTGTTTTAAAGGAATACAAATTATGACGATATAACAAGCCTTTTGAACAAGACTGTACGGTACTTGCTAACATGATCTATACGGTACTAGACAAACACTGATAATACAATAATTTAAGAAGTGGAAATTAGCCCTCTCTAATTTAATCAACCCTTTAGAGATCCGATTACGCATTTATTTTCTCTTTCTGGCTACTATTAGATTGGTTTCAGATTAGAACGTATTTATAGAAGTCAGAGGGCTAATTGAGACACAGCTAGTCTTTACCCTTATAATTTCCACAGCTCATTCCTAAACTGCATAAAATAGTCTAATGATAGCCAGAATATATAAATAGTCTAATGATAGCCAGAATATATAAATAGTCTAATGATAGCCAGAATAGTCTAATGATAGCCAGAATAGTCTAATGATAGCCAGAATAGTCTAATGATAGCCAGAATAGTCTAATGATAGCCAGAATATATAAATGAAAATGCAACACAATTTGCATAGGGTTATTATCAAGGATTATTATATTAATCAAGTTGGCAGGAGATGCAAGCTATATATAAGTGAAAGGGAGGAAATTGAATGATTAATATAGATAAGAGAGAGAGAGAGAGAGAGAGTGAGATAGAGAGAGTGAGAGTGAGAGAGAGTGAGAGAGATAGAAAGAGAGAGCGAGATAGAAAGAGAGAGAGCGAGATAGAAAGAGAGAGAGTGATATAGAAAGAAAGAGTGAGATAGAAAGAAAGAAAGAGTGAGATAGAAAGAAAGAAAGAGAGAGAGTGAGATAGATAGATAGAAAGAGAGAGAGAGATTACACTAACAGGGCAAGCAATGCATCATTTTGAGTAATATATTGTCTGTTGGTTGTTCCTGTGTGTGTGTGTGTGTGTGTGTGTGTGTGTGTGTGTGTGTCCAAGGTGATGGTGCGTGTATTTGTAGAAGAGTGTGCGTGAATGTGTGTGCTTGGGTGTGTGTAATATATTTTGTGATCGTAAGTAGATATGAATATACCTATATTCATGAGTAGCTACCGGTACTGTATTTTAAGTTATCATGAACAGAGAGAGAGAGAGAGAGAGATTGTGTGTGTGTGTGTGTGTGTGTGTGTGTGTGTGTGTGTGTGTGTGTGTGTGTGTGACAATACAAAGATACAGGAAGGACATTACGAAAGAAGTGGGATTGATGTTTTTTCTCTCTCTCTCTCTCTCTCTCTCTCTCTCTCTCTGTATGCAAGTGTATTTCTATGCAATTTTAGTGTGGGTGTGATGTTCTAGGGCGTGGGTGTGTGTGCGTGTGTGAATGTGTATGTGTGTACGTGTCTACCAGTTTATGTATGTATACAGTACTGTGTGTGTTTGTGTCTGTGTGTACCAATGTGTGTCTGTGTAACCTACGTAACTGCCGGTGTGTGATTGTGTGTATATACTGTATGTGTGAGTGTGTGCGTCTGCCTTTGTGTGTACCAGTGTGTATGTCTGTAAGTACGTTTCTACCAGTGTGTATGTATGTGTGTATTTCTCTACCAGTGTGTATGTATGTGTATGTGTATTTCTCTACCAGTGTGTATGTCAGTGTGTATATCTCTCTCAGTGTGTGTGTGTGTGTGTGTGAGTAACTTTGATTTACGACTTTACTCTTGCCGTCATAAATATTAATCGCGTGTGTACTTTATTTACGTACAGGTTGTTTGTGTGTATTTCATTTGCGTGTGTGTATATTGTGTGCATGTTCTAGGCTATGTGTATTTCATGTGCGTGTGTGTATATTGCATGTATGTTCTAAGTTATGTGTGTAGTTTGAGTGTGTAGGCGTACTCTGTGTGTAAGTTCGAGGGTATACATAAGTTTGCAATAATTTAGTTTTCGCTTAGGTTCTGTACACTCTAAGACATAAATCCTGGCCCAATACGAACCCTCGAACAGCAAACCGAAGCTCCGGAAAGTAAATATTAGGTAAGGAATTAATGACAAGATTCAATTCAGTTCGGGACAGCTTCGAAAATGTAAGGCCACGATTTATGTCCTCGAGGAAAAAAATCGACACCTGGATGGGGAAAACGTCTTAAAACAGTAGGCTGAATGTGGCCGAATGAATACAACCCAGAGAGAGAGAAAAATAAAACGAGGTGGGCCCTCTTAAGCGAAAACAGGGTTGTTAAATAAACATGAATAAATAATGAAACTCACATAAACCCGTACATATAATCCAGCAACCGGTACTGTATATACATCCTATGCAGTATGTATGTGCATTTACACCGAACTGTAGGCTTCAAGGGGGTAATGTTTGTTTTTTGGCCTATAGCCTTTATGTATATATACGGTATATATATATATATATATATATATATATATATTTTTTTTTTTTTTTTTTTTTTTTTAGTTTCTCCCTTAGACCTCCAACAAGCTTTAAAAAAAACACCTAGACCCCCTTTCAAGATAAATTTGTAATTTCTTCGGTAGAATAATGTCTCGGCCAAAGGCCGGTTCCTTCTAAAATTGCAAGCTCGCTTTCGCTCGCCAGGAATAAATCGACACCTAAATGGCACGCAAGGTCTTAATATTCACAAAGAAATGAGGCGAAAGGTCTTAAAATCACCAAAGTAACGGAACAAACATCTTAAAATCTCAAGTCATACGCTAAACATGAGGGAGAAGGGGGTCCATAAAAAGCGACTTCCTCCCCCTTCAATGTGAAAGGGGATGTGACACTTTTAACGCAGGACACAGCCGAGGGATTAGCCCGGTGCGTTCAACAATATCCGTATGGAGATTAGTCGGAAAGAGAGAGAGGAGGGGGGTGGAAGAGAGAGAGTGGGAGTTAGAGCGAGGGAGTGAGAGCGAGGGAGTGAGAGAGAGAGAGAGAGAGAGAGAGAGAGAGAGAGAGAGAGAGAGGGGGTTGGAAGAGAGAGAGAGAGAGAGAGAGAGAGAGAGTGGGAGTGAGAGAGAGAGAGAGAGTGGGAGTGAGAGAGAGAGAGAGTGGAAGAGAGAGTGGGAGTTAGAGAGTGGGAGTTAGAGAGAGAGTGGGAATGAGAGAGTGGGAATGAGAGAGTGGGAGTGAGAGAGAGAGTGGGAGTTAGAGAGAGGAGGAGGGGTAGGGAGAGATATAGAAAACGAAATGGAGAGTTAAATATAGGGGAACAAATAAACACAAAATTGATATAAAAAACAATAATGAGAAAACAAAACTTCAAACACTGACTTCGTGTTTATAAATTAGACGGTACACAATCCAGACTAATTACCCCTAAAATACAAACATATTATTTTGTATGCTACTGGTACGGTACGGTATCACAATATTAAGATACTCTGTAATAATAGAATGGGCATGAACAGAGGAACTGATGGGTCCATCTTAATTACCCATTTAAAGGTATATTGATGTTAACAAACTCATCTAATACAAGGAGAGAAAAGTAAATCGTTATGAACAGACCCAATGATTGTTTAAACCTTTTTCCTAAATGTTGTGTATTTTTGATTGTGTGCTTACCCCGGCACTAAGTCGCTTACAAACACGTTATCTATAAATAATAATAAATGAAATCTTTATTAAATACACCAATGCAATTTTGTACAGGCACTAGATATATTTATACTTTCTATATTGTATTCATGTGTGTAGCAAAGGGAATGGATATATACAGTACCGGTATTGTATTCATGTGTGTAGCAAAGGGAATAGATATATATATATACAGTCCGGTATTGTATTCATGTGTGTGTAGCAAAGGGAATGGATATATACAGTACCGGTATTGTATTCATGTGTGTAGCAAAGGGAATAGATATATACAGTACCGGTATTGTATTCATGTGTGTAGCAAAGGGAATGGATATATACAGTACCGGTATTGTATTCATGTGTGTAGCAAAGGGAATGGATATATACAGTACCGGTATTTGAAAGTGTGGCACTTTTTAAGGGGTGATGGTTCACGTTTTGGTCGATTTTTGCATGTATTCATTATTTTTCTAGTTTCCTCCCTAGACCTCCATCAAATTAAAAAAAAAAAAAAATCCATAAGAAGGGGGATCCCCTTCTAGATTAATTTGTACATTTTTCGGTAGAAAATTTTCCCGGCCGAAGGCCGCTTCTTTCAAACATTACAGGCTCACTATCGTTCGCCAGGAAAATAATCGACACCTAAATAGCACGAAAGGTCTAAATATTGACGAAGAAATGGGGGCGAGAGGTCTTAAAATCGACTAACTAATGGGGCACACATCGTAACATCTGAAAACTAATAGGGCTAAACATGAGGGAGAAAGTGGTCCAGAAAACCGGCCCATCCCCCCTTAAACACCATTCACAGTAGAGGGATCAGCACAGAACATTGAACACTATAGATATGTACGGTACCGGTACTGTAGATTAATGGAGAGAGAGAGAGAGAGAGAGAGAGAGAGAGAGAGAGAGAGAGAGAGAGAGAGAGAGAGAGAGAGAGACAGAGACAGAGAGAGAGAGAGAGATAGAGAGAGAGAGAGAGAGAGAGAGAGAGAGAGAGAGAGAGATCAACCCTTTCAAGATCCGATGGCGCATATCTTGACTGTTTTCTGGCTATTATTATAATATTTTATTCAGGAAGGGTATATGGAAGTTAGAGGGTAAATTGAGATAGTTTTCACCCCTTTTCATTCCCACACATCCTTCCTAAGCTGTATGAATTCGTCCAATGATAGCTGCAGAATACACTGTCAAAATGCGGCATAATTATCAAAGGTGTTATATAAGTAATCTATACCGGTAACTACATATAGAAGTAATCTATACCGGTAACTACATATACATATACTGTATATCGAAACATACTTATATATTCAATCTTCAGTAAGCACAACAATACATTTCTATCCAGCTATTATATAAATACTTTCTATATTCTATTTAGGCTATACTGTATGTCTATCAAAGGGAAAGGATATAAGTTTGAAAGAGTGTGGCACTTTTAAACGCGGCTCACAGTAGAGAGATTAGCCTTTGGGACATTAAACAATATTGATAAGTGCTGGAGAGAGAGAGAGAGAAAGAGAGTGTGTGAGAGTGAGTGTATGTGTGAGAGAGGGAGTGTATGTGTGAGAGAGTGAGTGTGTGTGCGTGTGTGTGTGTATGAGATAGAGAGAGAGAGAGTGTATGTGTGTACTTAGATACGGTACTTCAGACATCCCAGGGTTGATATAAAAAATCAGCAAATTCACCAATATATTAAAGCCTTCGAGAATTAGGACGCGTTTTAGCAGTTTATTCAGGCTTTTATTAGATAATTTTGTTCAGATTAAAAAAAAGTCAGGGGTTTAATTGAGAGATTCTTTAAAATTTCATCTCCCAGATCCTTCCTAAACTGTATAAAATCGTCTAATGATAACCAGAATAAAGTATCAATATGTGCCATAATCTTCAAGGGGTTAATCTACTATATGTACTAGATATATATGTTCTATAGTGTGTGTGTGTGTGTGTGTGTGTGTGTGTGTGTGTGTGTGACGAACGAGATTTATATATATGAAAGGAGGTGACACTTTTAGCACCTCACACAAAATAGGATCCATTAGCCCGGTGCATTCAATAACATGCAATATTCAAATTAGTCAGAGAGAGAGAGAGAGAGAGAGAGAGAGAGAGAGAGAGAGAGAGAGAGAGAGAGAGAGAGAGAGAGAGAGAGAGATGAGTGAGGAGAGTGGGGGGTGGGGGCTGATGCATAACGTTAGTGAGGATGCATAGAGATAACAGTTGATTGCATACTTAAATAGTTTGCATAGATATATTTGTATGGAAGAGGAATCCAGCAAATATATACATACAACAATGCATGGGCTAATGAAGGTAATATATGTAGGCTAATTATATGGTATATATAGATTAATATACCATAGCTATCTCACATCAACAATAATAAACAACATTTTAATATTTTATTATTTACCTGATTTGAAACGTGATTCCTTTAAAGCTGGTTTGTTGATACCGTACATAAAATATGATATTGATGTTGTAGCCAAATAAAGTTGGTAGCTAAAAGGATATCATGATTAAAACATATTTCGCTATACAAAACTTGTAATAGAAGAGCGAGTAAGATTGACAAATTTAGGTTTTCAGTAAGCTAGAGCAAAACAATACAGGTTCAGACATTACAGCGGAAGGGACTGGGGTTCTCGCAGAGAGGCTCCAGTCCTGACGTTATTCCTGACTTACAGTGTGCTGGCTTAATAATCCAATAGGGTTGATAGCCTCTGAAGTTCTATTTTAACTAACTAAATTACAGCTAAATAAACAGTGTGCATTGTAGTAAAGGTATATAACACAGTACAGTCAGAGAGAGAGAGAGTTGGTGAAATGAGAAAAAGTAGCTAATTTACCTCGTCCTGACATGAGCCAGTCGAAGCCACAGCCACAGCAACCCATCAGGACGCGTGACGTAATGGTAATATGATAGTTCAATGGCCATTCATATTTTGATTAGGGTTGAGAGAGAGAGAGAGAGAGAGAGAGAGAGAGAGAGAGAGAGAGAGAGAGAGAGAGAGAGAGAGAGAGAGAGAGAGAGAGAGAGAGAGAGAGAGAGAGAGAGAGAGAGAGAGAGAGAGAGAGAGAGAGAGAGAGAGAGAGAGAGAGAGAGAGAGAGAGAGAGAGAGAGAGAGAGAGAGAGAGAGAGAGAGAGAGAGAGAACGGTAGAGCAACAGGATTGGAGAGGAAACATACACCGAAACAGGAATGGATAAAGATAATTTAATAGTGAATACAGATACCGGTACTCAAAATAGATCGTGAATACAGATGCTCTCTGTGCAACTCTCCAACCCAAGAGTGAAACGTTTTTCTGTCTTTCTTCTATTAAACTGCGTTACTGCTGAGCTCTGGAACTCTCTCCCAGAATCAGTCTTTCCCTCTTCCTATGATTTAAATTGCTTCAAACTCCGTGTGTTCAGGCATTTGGCTCGAACGTCCCTTGATTTTCGATCTGTCACTCTTTCAACTCTGGGGGAGGCACTCGCTACAGACAGTTCTGCCTTTTGTCTCCCTCACTCACATAGAAAAAAAAACACACAAAATAGATAGAGAATACAGATACCGTACTCAATATAGATAAAGAATACAGATAGACTAAATACCGCTAGATAAATAATACAGATACTCAAAATAGATAGTGAATACAGATACAAATATAGATAGAAAATACAAAAACAAAAAAGATAGAGAATATAGATACCCGGAACTTAAAATAGATAGAGAATACAGATACTGTAGGCTACTCAAAATAGATAGAAATACAGATACTCAAAATAGATAGTGAATACAGATACAGGGTCTAGGGGGTGGTTTTATAAGCTTGATGGAGGTCTAGCGAGGAAACTAAACATTATATGAATAACTGAATAAATAAAAACAAAAAGACACTATCCCCTTAAAGTGTTTCATGGATAAAGAGACAGACTGACGTATTCATAAATATATACCGGTAGATAGAAATAGAAGAAATATTATTATACTCAGCACATCAGCAAGTCGAAGTCATAGCCGCACTAGCACATCAGAACACGTTACTTAATGGTCACATGATAACTCAATGGCTACACCAAACACACACACACACACATATATATTATACCGGTATATATACCCCCCCCCCCCCCCACTAAACCCACCCACACTTCAACATCCCCTCCTCGCACACACACACACACACACACACCCACACACTACACACACCCACAGTTCATCATCCCCTCCCCCCCTCCTCCCACACATACACACGCCCCCCCCCCCCCACACACACACTACACCCACCCCCCCCACCCACACTTCAACACCCCCCTCCTTCCACACACATACATACCGCCCCCCCACCCCCACTACACCCACCCACACTTCAACATCCCCTACCCCCTTCCCTCCTCCCACACACACACACACACACACGGCCCCACCCCTCCTCACCACACCCACCCATCCACCCACACTTCAACACCGCCCCCCCCCCCCCTACCACACACACACAGGCAAATTAAATGGCCACTCTGCCTTTTAAATCACCCCCCCCCCCCCGCCCATTTCCCCCAATTGCCCCCCTTTTAAATTAGCTTTGACTCCCGGTATATAAATCACCTATTGGTTTACCTCTAACACTATGTGGGTCTTTGTCACTGGTGGGTTTAGAGAGGGTTGGGATGGGTTTAGAGAGGGTTGGGATGGGTTTAGAGAGGGTTGGGATGGGTTTTGACATTTTCCACCCATCTAGTTTTAGTTTTTCCCTCAGACTAACACAAGTAAAATACAAAGAAAGCGCTTCCCCAGTCCCCTTTCAATCGTAACAAAAAATGAACAAAAACAAAAACAACAAACATAAAAATACGACTCCCAGACCCCTTTAAGCAAAATGTTTTACATTTTTGGGTAGAATGATTTCTCCAAAATTACAGGATCGCTAGCACTCGCCCAGAAAACTATTGACACCTGATTGGATCTTATAATCACCAAACTAATGAAATAAAAGTTCTTAATCACTTCCGCACCGATAAGGTTCTTTTAACTTTATTCTGGCTAATACTAGACGATTTTAGTCTGTTAAAAAAGGGCCTCCAGCAATTAACAGGCTTCGAACTATCTCACTTAACCCTTTTTACTAACTCAGATATTTCTTGCACAAAATCGACTAAATGTAGCAACAACAACATATAAAAAACTTCGCCGGTACAGAAGGAGTTAATAAATGTCTAAAATAATGTAGTCAAACAAGGATGATGTAACGAGATCACCCTTGCATCAGATAGCTCAACCTTTGTGACTGCTGAAACTGCTCATTACCTTACATTACTTAGCCTTTGAGAGGAGGTATTTGGTTATGCTGGACCCCCTTCTCCCTCATGTTTAGGCCCATTAGTTCTGATATTTTGAAGCGTTCGCCCCATTATTGTGTCAATATTCAGACATTACGTTCCACTTATATACTACCGATATCTATTTTTTCCTGGTGAGAAATAGCGATTCTAATTTAGTAGGAATTGGCCTTCGGCCGGGACAAACTTATCTCGAAGGGGTTGTATGGGCGTGTTTTTTTTTTTTTTAAGCTTGAAAGAGATCTAGGGAGCAACAACAAAAAAACCGCATGAGATTCAGTAATATCACCAACCCACCAATTAACTTACAAATGTACCGTACCTAATTAATGAAATGTACCGTACCTAATTAATGAAATGTACCGTACCTAATTAATGAAATGTACCGTACCTAATTAATGAAATGTACCGTACCTAATTAATGAAATGTACCGTACCTAATTAATGAAATGTACCGTACCTAATTAATGAAATCAATGAAAGTAATGCATACATGTTCAAACTAAAATATAAAATCCCCCCCCCCCCCTTAACTCTGTCCCACTAGCCTAATACATGTTCCTTCAGTAATTACGCTAACCTATCACTTGTAATCACTCGGCATTCATCGACACCACCAATTACCCGTCGAATTACCCTACACTCGCTGACTATCTTAAGGGGGTCACCTTCTTTTTTTCTTTCTCTCCCTCTCTCTTTGACTTGTATCCATTCGGCCCAATTCAGCCAACTGTTTTAAGACGTTTATCCCCATCCAGGTGTCGATATCTTCCTGGCGAGCGATAGCGAGCCAGCATTGTATGGAGAAATCCGGCTTCGCCGGAGGCATTTTTCTATCGAAAAATGTACAAATTTAGCTTGCTGTCAAAACAAAAGTATATATATGCTGACTCGCTACCGCTCGCCAGGAAAATATTGACACCTGGATGGGGGTAAACTTCCTAAAACAGTAGGCTGAATGGGGCCGAATGGATACAAGCCAAAGAGAGGGAGAGGGAGAGAACGAGAAAAAAGCGAGGTGGGCTCCCTTAACCCTTTCGGTGTATGACGCGTTTCCTTGGGTTCTGGCTGTCATCAGACGATTGTATACAGCTCAGGAAGGATCGCTAGCATTCGAAAGGGTGAACTTGATCTCAATTAATCCTTTCACTCCTACAGATCCTACTTAAACTTAATAAAATGTAACTTTATCTCAATTAATTCTTTCACTCCTACAGATCCTACTTAAGCTTAATAAAATGTAACTTTATCTCAATTAATTCTTTCACTCCTACAGATCCTACTTAAACTTAATAAAATATAACTTTATCTCAATTAATTCTTTCACTCCTACAGATCCTACTTAAACTTAATAAAATGTAACTTTATCTCAATTAATTCTTTCACTCCTACAGATCCTACTTAAGCTTAATAAAATGTAACTTTATCTCAATTAATTCTTTCACTCCTACAGATCCTACTTAAACTTAATAAAATATAACTTTATCTCAATTAATTCTTTCACTCCTACAGATCCTACTTAAACTTAATAAAATATAACTTTATCTCAATTAATTCTTTCACTCCTACAGATCCTACTTAAGCTTAATAAAATAATCTACCGGTACTAATAGCAAGAATAACATTTTCGAGTGTGTCATAAATACTAAAAGAGTTACCTCATTGACAAAACGATGCGGTTCCGAAATGTAATACACTATTCTGTTGTCAGCCAGAACAAATAAATTTAATACACTATTCTGTTGTCAGCCAAAACAAAACAACAACAAACACATAATGTAGGACACATACCTTATATCCTTGCAATCCTTGGGAGCAGTGTCGTATTCAATTATAACCTATCGTCACAACAAAATACATAAATAAATAAATCAATCAATAAAGTACCGGTAGGCCTATACGGGAAGGTCTTGGGTAAAAAGGAAATACCATAGCGAGCATCGTGAAAATCGAGCAGAAACCTTTTAACCCATTGAGGATATTATTACACATTTTGACAATATATCATGGCTATCATTAGACGAGTTTCTGCAGCTTAGGAAGGACCTCTAGAAATCAAAGGCGTCAAGTTCAACTCAATTATGCCTCTGAATCCCAAAGATCCTTCCGGAGTTGTATGAAATCGTCTAATGATAGGCCTACCCAAAATAAACTAAAACAAACAAAAAATCATAATCCTCAAAGGGTTAAGTATGTGTGAGTGTGCGTGACCCCCCCCCCCCCCAATCCTCCTATAGCTCGAAGAGGGCTAGATCAAACGGGCTGTACAGTATATACTTCCCCACCTATTTACCCGACTCAGTTTTCCCTAATGATGGATTTGGCTCTTTTATAACGACAATTTGGTACATAAAAAACACATTATCGACATCAACCCTTTCAACATCCGATTACTTTTTTTCTTTTTTTCTGGTTATTATTAGACTTTTATTGAGAATAGAAAGGGTATATGGAAGTCAGAGGGTTGATTGCGATAGTCTTTACCCTTATAATTCCCACAGATTCTTTCTAAGCTGTATGTAATCGTCCAGTTATATCCAGAATAGCCTATACTGTCAAAATAAGTCATATTCTTTAAGGGGAGGTTTTTAGTTTGGTCTCTAGATATCTATCAAGCTTAAGATTACACCCCCTTGAGCCCCTTTCAAGATAAATTTGTACATTTTTCGGTAGAAAATGTCCCGGCTGAAAGCCGGTTCCTCTTAAATAACAGGCTCGCTATCGTTCGCCAGGATAAAATCGACACCTAAATGGCACGAAAGGTCTTAAAATTGACAGAAATGGGTCGAAAGTTCTTAAAATCGTCAAAATAATGGGGCGAACGTCTTAAAATTAGAAAAGCAATGGGGCTAAACATGAGGGAGAAAGGGGTCAAGAAAAAACTCCCTCAAGTGGATACCGGTATCTCCCCTTAAAGGGCTAACTATATGATATTCTAAGCAATAGGCTATACTGAACATAAACCCTTTCTGTACCGGTGACGCCCTTTTCTTTATACTCTGGTAACTATTAGACAATTTTATTTAACTTAGGAAGGACGTCTACCCATTAATAACTACAGCCTATCTCAATTAATCCTTTTAGCTACCATGTACTGGTATCCTTCCTAAGCTTCATAAAATCGTCTAAATGTAGTTTAAATCAAATACATGCGTAACACCCCGTTCTTATCATTAATTACAAACCCCAATGCACTTGAATAAACCAATGCAAGCATATGGTCCACCCGGGATTCGAACTCGGGACACCACACCCAGAACATAAGCATCTAAAACATTACACCACCAACACAGTCGCCGCGGTACATAAACGGTTAATTGTCTACCGACTATAAGATTATCCCTCAAATATTCTAACGAAATAATATTGGAATTCCTAACCCCCCCCCCCTCCACCCTTTCCTCAACCAAAATGGATCAGAGAAGGCCTATGGAGCGAGGTGAATTTATTATTAAAAATTATAGAAGCTGGACTCAAACTAAGTTACTGCTCTTAAATTGCAGGCTCGCTATCGCTCGCCAGGAGAAACTAGACACCTAAATAGCACGAAAGGACTTAAAATCGTCAAACTAATGGGACAAACACCTCAAAATCTGAAAACTAATGGGGCTTAGAATGAGATCATGTTAGTTGGCTGTATTCTTATAACACTTAAAATTTGAAGCGGTCAGGCGAGAATTGCTCTAATAAAATTGTCAGGATAAGCGTCCGTGTGACGCCGCACTGTACGGTGGCGCTAATAAGTAATGTCTCAGCTGTCATTACGTTCAGCTCGCTCTGTGCTGTATCAATGTCCGTCAGATGTTGAATAGGGTGGGTAAGTTTAACCCTTTAACGCATAGGCTACGACGCGATTTTGAGCCTATTAGGGATACGATACTTTAAAGCCTTTGTTACCATTTAGAAACCTTTAGTTTAGTTACTTCAACCTCTGCAGTTGTCTTTGAGTTAGCTGTGGGCAGAAAACTAATTTTGGAGAGGTAATTATATGAGTGAGAGAACTATTTCTTATTTCTAATCTGGCAACCTCTGCGTCATATGTGCGTGAAAGGGTTAAGAACATGTTTGTATATTTCACTCGAAATGAATTAATCAAGTTTAGATGGTGTTGATACCAATGTTTGATCAAAATATAGGCTACTTGGTGCCGAGACATCACTTATTAGGCGGATTGTACATGGTTCGTAGCTAGATAGGAACGATTATGTCCTTATTAAGGGGGTGTTTGTTCTGGACCTATTCTCCCCCTTGCTTAGCCCCATTAGCTTGGAGATTTTATGACTTTCATCCCATTAGTTTGGCTATCTCAAGACCTTTCGCCCCACTTGTTTGTAAATGTTAAGACTTTTCATGCCATTTAGGTATCGATCTTTTCCTGACGAGCGATAGCGAGCCTTCAATTAAGGAGCAACCGGCCTAAAGCCGGGACATTTTGCTACCTAAAATGCACAAATATATCTCAAGAGGGGTTTTGTGGGTAATTTATTAAAAGTTCGATGGAGGTCAAACCGAAAAAAAATAATATATAATATATATATATATATATATATATATATATATATATATATATATATATACAGTATACCCGGTAAATATACTGTATATATATATACAGTATAGGCTATATAAGAAATTTAAAAAAAAAAAAAATCCTCTTAGGTTGAATAAAATCACCTTGTGCTATCGAGAAAACACATAATATGGCGCAAGCGAACTGGAGGAGTGAATACTTATACAAAACCGTACCGCTAGTGGATTTTATCCAGTCCCCCGCGCTCTGTCCCACCATTCCCTCCCTTTGTAAGGTGGTGAAGTACGCTCACCTTTAAGCTTCACCTGGCTGCTGTCTATTAGATTTACCTAACCAAAGTATTATTGAATTACCGGTATATAGAGTTTCTTTGTTGGGTTTTTGCTGTATTTTCGAGTCATTTTATTATCATATTTATCCTATGTTAGCTCCAATTTCCCCCCACCCCACCCCATCCACGCACCTCTCGCTCTCTCTCTCTGATGTCACCTAAATTAGTATTGTATTATATAGATCTTCGTTGTTGTTTTTTGTTGTATTTTCGAGTCATTCTATTATCTTATTTATCCTATATTAGCGCCAATTTCTCCCCACCCCACCCTGTCCACACCTCTCTCTCCTTCTCTCTCTCTCTCTCTCCAGTACTACCGATAATATTGTTAAACACATCCTTTTCCTTGGGGGGGGTTCCGTTTTTGCTACTACCAATATAACTCTTGCTCTGCATATTACAACGGCTTTCTCTCTCTCTCTCTCTCTCTCTCTCTCTCTCTCTCTCTCTCTCTCTCTCTCTCTCCGTATATATCACAGATCCTTGTTAATTATGCTGCACAAAATCGTATAAGTATAGATATAATAAAAAAAAAATACGTCGCCGGTACACAAGGGGTTAAGTATACCGGTACTCTCTATTGAACGTCCAAATAAGGCAAGACATGACAATAATATAGGAAATGTGAGACAAGCTAATATTGTAATCACTCGAATGTTTTTTGGATATCTCATTCAAGAGCCCCCAGGGGGGGGGGGGGGGACCATAAATGCCCCCTCACCCGACCGACCATCCCCTGACGACCCAACACAATTACCTGGACCTCGGCCTGTTACTCTTTCTATTAATTTCTGCAACATTCGCGGACTTTTCTCTAACTTTCACTCTGTTGAGCACCATCTCTCCTCCTACAAACCTGATCTTCTCTTCCTCACCGAAACCCAGGTGTCTGTAGCAACATCCAGCAACCCCTTCTCTGTATCCTCCTACTTTCTCTATCCTAGTTTCAAAGCCAAAGGCGGATGTTGTGCATATGTGCACAACAAACTCACTTGCTCTCGTCTTCCCGATTTCGACTCCTCTGAATTCTCAACTTTATGACTCAATGAGTCATTCTCTTACTAAATATTTCTGTGCTGTCTATCTTTCCCCTAACTCTACCAACTTTCCCAAATTCTTTGACTATCTAAACTCTACAGTGGAACACATTCTATCCATTTCTCCTTTCTCAGAAATCTCCATCTTAGGAGATTTCAACGTTCACCACCGCCAATGGCTCTCCTCTCACACTACTGATCCACCTGGTGAACAAGCCTACGTCTTTTCTATCCTAAATGACCTAGAGCAGTTAGTTCAGCAACCCACCCGTATCCCGGATCGCATCGGAGATCGGCCCAACATTCTTGATCTGTTTCTAACTTCTAACCCTTCTTCTTATACTGTCGATCTTTTCTCTCCTTTGGGCTCCTCCGACCATAAACTTATCTCTGTCACCTGTCCTATCTCTCCAGTACAGCCACCCGATCCTCCTAGCCGGCGGCGCTTGTGGCACTTTGGCGCTGCCGACTGGGAGGCTCTTCGGCAGTACTTCTTTGATTTCTCATGGAATGATTTCTGCTTCCATGGCCGAGGACCCTCGGAGAGTGCTGAACGCATTACCGAGGTAATCCTATCGGGCATGGAAGCATACATTCCATTCTCTTTCTCTCAGACTAATGCTAAAAAATCTTGGTTTACTCACGCCTGTTCTACTGCTGTCCGCAATAAGGAGGAAGCATTTAAACGGTACCGACGCCTTAAAACTCAAGACTCTCATTCTTCATATGTTTCTGCCCGGAATCAAGCCAAATCTGTTCTTCGACTTGCCAAACACTCTTTCATCAATAATAAATGCACTGAACTATCCAACTCTAGCTCTTCCCAAGCTTTCTGGCATCTAGCCAAAAACCTCTCCAACAATTTCTCTTCCTCGTCTTTCCCTCCCCTTTCCCACTCTGATGGCACAACCATCACTTCTTCCTCTGACAAAGCTAAACTCTTCGCTCAAACTTTTGCTAGAAACTCCACCTTGGATGATTCCGGTGCTATTCCTCCCTCTCCGCCCTCCTCTCTCTTACTTATGCCTAATATCCTAATCTCTTCTAAAGATGTACTTTCTACCCTCTCTGGGCTTAACACTAATAAGGCGTATGGTCCGGACGGTGTTCCTCCTGTTGTTCTCAAAAACTGTGCTTCCGTGCTGACTCCCCGCCTAGGCAAACTCTTTCGTCTCTGTCTATCCTCTAACGTCTTCCCTTCATGCTGGAAGTTTGCTCACATTCAACCTGTCCCAAAGAAGGGTGACCGCTCTCAACCCTCCAACTATCGTCCAATTGCTCTTATCTTTTGTCTTTCTAAAGTTTTTGAAACTATTCTTGCTTCCAAATTTCTTAAGCATTTCTCTTCTCATAATCTGCTCTCAGATCGCCAGTATGGCTTCCTTAAGGGTCGCTCTACTGGTAATCTTCTTTCATATCTTACTAACTCTTGGTCATCCTCCTTTCGGGACTTCGGTGAGACTTTTTCTATTGCACTAGACATATCGAAAGCCTTCGATAGAGTCTGGCATAAATCTTTAATTTCTAAACTACCCTCCTTCGGTTTCTATCCCTCCATCTGTGCCTTTGTCTCTAATTTCCTTTCCGGCCGTTCCATAGCTGCGGTTGTGGACGGCCATTGTTCACTTCCTCACCCTATAAACTCCGGTGTTCCTCAGGGCTCTGTCCTATCTCCTATTCTCTTTCTAATTTTTATAAATGATTTCCTTAACTGTACCTTAATTCCCATCCATTCATACGCAGACGACTCAACCTTACACTACCCCATTAGTTTTTCAGAACGCCCCACCCAGCAATCCCTCAACGACAAACGTAATGAAGCCATAGAACTCTTAAATTCTGATCTAAATACTATTTCCAATTGGGGCAGAGAAAACCTTGTTAACTTTAATGCTTCCAAAACCCAATTTCTCCATCTATCTACCCGTCAGGATCTCCCAGCGGGCTATCCCTTATTCTTCAACAATACAAAAATCAACCCTTCATCTTCTCTCAATATTCTTGGTGTCTCTTTTTCTTCTGCTCTCATTTGGAAGGACCATATTACCAGTCTTGCTAAGGCAGCCTCCCAGAAGCTGGATGTGCTCAACCGCCTTAGGGGGTTCTTTTCCCCTGCACAGCTTCTTGCTCTGTACAGGGGCATAGTGCGCCCTTGTATTGAGTATTGTTCACATGTGTGGGGAGGTTCCTCTCACACGCTCTCCTAGACAAAGTTGAAAGGAAGGCCTTTCGTATCATTAACTCCCGTCCACTCACCAACTCTCTGCAATCTCTCTCTCTCCGCCGCAATGTTGCATCTCTCTCGCTATTCTATCGCTACTATAATAATCAGTGTTCCTCAGAGCTATCCCAGTGCATACCACCTCCTTTACGTAGGGCACGTGGTACCCGTCTTGCAACTCAATCCCACCCCTACTCTGTGCAACTCTCCAACCCAAGAGTGAAACGTTACTCTCAAACTTTCTTCTACTCAACATCTGAGCTCTGGAACTCTCTCCCAGAATCAGTCTTTCCCTCTTCCTATGACTTAAATTGCTTCAAACTCCGTGTGTCCAGGCATTTTGGCTCGAACGCCCCTTGATTTTGGCCCTGTCACTCTTTCAACTATGGGGGAGGCACTCACTATAGGCAGTTATGCCTATCACATAGAAAAAAATAATAAATAGTATGTTTAGTTTCGTTGATGATGTACAGAAAATTAGTGTATTAAATATATTTCCAGAGATATGCTTCCAAAATTCGACATACTGTAAATGAGGTCCATGACACATTAGTAGTGATTGTACCTCTGACAGGATAATTTATGCAAGTTTGTTTGGCTGGTCAATTTGAGTAAACAATGGAGATTTGATTTTTTTTGTGTTAAACCCCCCCAAGTAATGTGGCGAATGCCTTCAAATCTCAAAACTAATAAGGCTAAACGTGAGGAGAAAGCTGGCCCAAAAAATCATTAAGAAAGAGTAAATCAGTATTCAGGGGTGGAAATATCTAACCCGTTCGTTCCAACTCTCTGTAATCTGTATGCTACAAGAGGCGGGGGGGGTGGGAGGGGGGTGTCACAATATTCAGCAATTTTGTTTGAAGACTTGAATGAATATGAGAAGGAATACAAGAACATTAACGTGAAATAGCATGGTTTTGGTCATTTAATAACTTCCGAAGACATGATGTGAACTATAAACCACAATTTCATCTCTACATAGGCCTACACAATAATAGAGACTGAACATAATGGACTTGGCTTTCGTTTGACACCCTGACCATATTCTACACTAGTCATTCATTTAACACTTTAAAAGATACTATAGGACGTAATTCGTTTCTGCTTACTGGCTAAATTAGTATACGATTTTATTCAGTTTAGGAAGGATCTGTGGGAATTAAAAAGGTAAAGACCATCTCAATTAACCCTCTGGTCTTCCATATACCATTCCTAATCTGGATAAAATAGTCTAATGAAAAACGAAGCGATGTTGTTTGAAGACTTGCATGAATAATAAAAGGAATGAGAAAATTAACATGAAATACTATTGTTTTGGTCATTAAATCACTTCCAAAGACATAATTTCAACTACAAACATTAATTTGATTTATATTATATACAATCATTTAGACTAAAAATAGTGGACTTGGCTTTCGTTTGACATCCTGAACAGAAGTTGCCTAACGTTTAAAATGAACTCCACTACCTTACCCGTCCCTTAACCCCTTCCATCAGATCACGATTGTTGATGTATTTATTCTACGGTCAGACTATTTATTAAGCTTAAGATAGATCTCTGTGACTATCCATAATTATTGCCAGACGCCCAGATCCTCCAAGGGGTGGAAACTAAATAATCGCCTCTATTTTCGTTCGATTCTTTAGTTTGTTCTCGCCCAACCGGAGTCAATTGGTCAAAAGGAGTTATTCACAACCCCCTTTTCCCTTAGTTTTGAGATTTTAAGAAATTCACCCCATTGGTTTGGCGATTTTAAGACCTTTCAAGCCATTTAGGTGCCATTTATTTTCTGGCGAATAATAGGTAGCCAGCAATTTAGGAGTAATCGGCCTTTGGCCTCGGCATTTCTCTACCGAAAAATGCAAAAATGTATCTCAAAGGAGAGTCGTGGGATATTATTTTAAGTTTGATGGCGGTCTAGGGAGGAAACTAGTATATATACTGGTATATATAATTATATCCCCTTAAATATTCAAAAAATCATCGAGCTATGACTGGTGCTTCGCAAATTAAATAAGATCGAATACCGGCAGCTAGAATTAAGATCAAAGAGGCGTCATCTTATTGAAAGGGTTAATATGACCCAGTGTAACAGGCTAGTGAAATACCTCCACCACAAGTGTATATTATAAATATGTATATATATATTTCCTACCTAGATTCCATAAAGTTTCAAGAAAATACCCCCCACCCCTAGACCCCCTTCGAAATAAATTTGTGTATTGTCTGTAAAACAAAAAAATGCTGCGGCCAAAGACCGGTTCCTCCTAAATTGCAGGCTCGCTATCGGTCGCCAAGCATAGTTCGACACTTAAATAGCACGAAAGGTCTTAAAATCGCGAAGCTAATAACACGAACATCTTTACATATCAAAAGTGATGAGGGTGAAAGAGGTCCAGAAAAAACTCCCCTTAACCCGTTCAGTACCGGTGACATCCTATTAATTATATTATGGCAATGATTAGACGATTTGACTCGGCTTAGAAAGGCCCTATAGCAATAATAATGCTTCAAACTATCTCCACTAACCCTTTTGAACAAACACAGATCCTTCTTAAGTTGTATAATACCGTCTAAATACAGCTAGAATAAAGTATAACACACGTCGCTGGTACTCAAAGGGTTAAATGGTCTTAAACGCGGAGATGAGCGCCGCAGCAGAGCACAAACTAAGGTATGTCGCCTTTAAAAACTGCCACTCCCTCATTCATATATATATTCATTGAAAATATATAACTTATGTGTCTAATATATAACTTATGTGTCTAATATATAACTTATGTGTCTAATATGAATACAAACCGGTAATATATAACTTATGTGTCTAATATGAATACAAACCGGTAATATATAACTTATGTGTCTAATATGAATACAAACCGGTAATATATAACTTATGTGTCTAATATGAATACAAACCGGTAATTTTGTTGTTCATACACACACTATGCCACCCATTCAAGAAACCTAATCGATCTGTAAGAGATATATATATATATATATATATATATATATATATATATCATTGCTACGTTTTAAGACTAATACTAATAAAACGAACCTCCGAAATGCTGGTATTAGGCTAGATTAAAAATAAATATATATAAAAATTACAATAAAAATATATAATTCAACCCGAAATACCTTGGAAAATTTATATATTGCAATAAGGCCCGCGACTGAATTTCACAAATTCATATAAAGTGTCCACCTAGATTCTCCATTAAATAAATATCACACCTTTAATAAGCGGCACACCCTCTCTGAAATACAAATACAAATATATAGGCCTATATATATCCAAATAAACAAAACAAATCCTTGAACCTATGCTGTATTCCATATAAGCCTAATTCTAATAACCATTCGTATAAAGTTGGTGGTATCTAAAATATTATATATGTAATGCGCCCCACGTCATATTTAATAGACAATATCAAACCTAATATCCCTTTAACACAAAACTCTCCCCTTCAATAACACTTACATTTAAAACCACACCAAAATATCCAATAAAAACTTTTTCGTCCTAATAGGCCAGGCATGCATAAAACATTAAAATATCATAAATATCACTTGGAACTGTCAATAGCAATGGCGCATCACTGTCTATTTCGGTGCCAGGGTTTATTTCGGCACACAAACACCTTTCACGTTCAATTCCGTTAAAAGCCGTTACGATAGATACAGAATTTGAATAGTTTGAATAATAACTCTTTTGCCAATGGCCCTCGTTAGCAGTTAGTTAATTCGCACTTCCGTTGTTATTAATAAAGCACCAGTGTTATTAGGGAGTAAATTAACTTATCACTTTGGTTATTTTCTGTCTTACACAACACAACGCGTGGCGGGGTGGTTACAAAGGGGGAGGGACGGTGAGAGGAGCGGCACACACCCTCTCCCTCTCACTGCCCAGGGGACACTGAGGCTGCAGCATCAGTAGGGAGTGTACCTGAGAGATGCGAGGTTGCCAAATGTTTCCAGGTGAACAGAAGAACAATAACAAGATACCCATGAATTAATCAGCCAAAGACACACAAACAACCCGAATAACTAAAATAAAACCACATCTCATATCTATAGCAACGAAAACACCAAGCGGTGTTTATCGAATTGATGTTTGATGGAATATAAAACGAAGGGAATAAAAACTGGGTGCCAAAGGCCGCCACGTTCAAAAACTCTTCAAGCATTAAAATATCAACCGAACTTCGAGGTAAATAAAAGTATATCTGAGTTTTACGGTGGAGTACTATTTGCCTCGACCTGTGCCCGGGCTGACGAACAGGTAGGGGGGCCTAAGACAGATGTAATTGGCGTGAATCAATACGTTTGTTAGGTGAGCACCTGTGTATGTGAGTGTGTGTAAAGGCGTATGTGCTCATGTGGAACTACATTATCCAACTTTGAACCTTCTGGTCTATTGGAGTTAGCTACATATCTATTAGCTACGTTTAGGCCTAGGCCTATTATTATTATTATATACATCCAGTAGTCAGGTAATATATACATCCAGTAGTCAGGTAATATATACATCCAGTAGTCAGGTATTATATACATCCAGTAGTCAGGTATTATATACATCCAGTAGTCAGGTAATATATACATCCAGTAGTCAGGTATTATATACATCCAGTAGTCAGGTATTATATACATCCAGTAGTCAGGTAATATATACATCCAGTAGTCAGGTATTATATACATCCAGTAGTCAGGTAATATATACATCCAGTAGTCAGGTAATATATACATCCAGTAGTCAGGTAATATATACATCCAGTAGTCAGGTATTATATACATCCAGTAGTCAGGTATTATATACATCCAGTAGTCAGGTAATATATACATCCAGTAGTCAGGTATTATATACATCCAGTAGTCAGGTATTATATACATCCAGTAGTCAGGTAATATATACATCCAGTAGTCAGGTATTATATACATCCAGTAGTCAGGTATTATATACATCCAGTAGTCAGGTAATATATACATCCAGTAGTCAGGTATTATATACATCCAGTAGTCAGGTAATATATACATCCAGTAGTCAGGTATTATATACATCCAGTAGTCAGGTATTATATACATCCAGTAGTCAGGTATTATATACATCCAGTAGTCAGGTATTATATACATCCAGTAGTCAGGTATTATATACATCCAGTAGTCAGGTATTATATACATCCAGTAGTCAGGTAATATATACATCCAGTAGTCAGGTATTATATACATCCAGTAGTCAGGTATTATATACATCCAGTAGTCAGGTATTATATACATCCAGTAGTCAGGTAATATATACATCCAGTAGTCAGGTAATATATACATCCAGTAGTCAGGTAATATGGTTGTCTTGTTTCTCTGTTCCTGTGAACTATGGAAAATATTTTATGAAATACGAATGTGAAAGGTTGTAGAATTCTAGATTTGTGTTAATAAAACCGTCACAACAAGTACAAGATTTTACAGGATTAATCTTATATATACTGTGTGTATACTGTATATATATATTATTATTATTATTAGTAGTAGTAGTAGTAGTAGTAGTAGTAATAGTAGTAGTAGTGCCATGCCTTTTAATTAATCATATAAGTTATCCACTGCATAAGAAAGACACTCGTAGTTCAGTTATGGGCATTATATTTCTGCATGTAAGATCACAGAAAGGAATAGAACATATGTGGGCAATTGTACATAAGACATAAAAGGTGCCCATACTTTTTCGAAGCTATCTCGGACTGAATGTATTCATCTTATTTTTGTTACCTAATATTTCATTTTAAGCGTTCACTAAAGCTGCTCGGGAAGCCAGCAAGGCTCAGCATTTATATCTTGAAGTGTACAGTCAGGAGCGCAAAATGGCAACACACCCAATTGAATCAGTATCGAACGCAAACAAAACAATACGATGCTCCACTTGCCTTGAATTTTGAAGACGTTCACCCCATTAGTTTTGCGATTCTAAGACCTTTGGCCTCCATTTCTTTGTCAATATTACTCGAGGCTTTTTGTGCCATTTAAGTGTAAACAAAAATCTTGGCGAGCAATAGCGAGCCTATAATTTAGATGAAACCTAGGGTACTTTTCTACCAAAAAGTATATAAATTTATCTCGAGTGTTTTGGGCGTGTTTTCTTAAGCTTGATGTAGGTCTAGGGACGAAACTAAACACAAATATATATATATATATATATATATATATATATATATATGATAATACTAATACAAACAAATCTCCCCCATAAGTAGTTCCCAGATTTATGTTGTTGAGCGTACAGTACATGTATTTAAATATCTATAAGTCTACCTATCCATCAGAGGGGGCTGGAGTTCTCAAAAAGAGGCTCCAGTCCTGATGCTATTCTTGACTTGCAGTGTGCTGGCTTCATAATCCAGAAGGGTTGATAGCCTCTGAAGTCCTATTTTAACTAACTAACTAACTATCCATCTAGGCTAACTGCATAAGTCCTGCCAATGAACTTACTATATGCTTGTAGAGAGTCGATCCCCCCGATCATTAACTTTATCAAATTGATTCAGTTATTGCTTGCACGACTGCCATATGCAAATACTGTCAGGGTAATATTTCCTAGTATGATTCCAACTACAATAACCTTCACTCGGTTAAGGGGGGGGGGGGGGGGGGTTTCTGGACCCCCTTCTCCCTCATGTCAAGTCCCATTAGTTTTGATAATTCAAGACATTTGCCCAATTAGTTTGGCGATTTAATGACCCTTCATGAAACTTAGGTGTAGAAAACGAGCCTGCAATTTAAGAGGAACCGGCCTTCAGCCGGCGCGTTTCTCTACCGAAAAATGCACACATTTATCTCTGATAAAGGAAACAAAGAAAACAATATTAAGAAAACAATATAAATTTAAAAAAAAAAAAATTATAATAATCCCTTAAACGTATACAAACCGTAAGTGATCAGTATACCTCCCTAGTTTCGCCCCATTTGTTTGGCAATCATAAGAAGTTTCGCTCAATTCAGGCGTCGATTGTTTTCGTGAGTGCAATAGCAAGCCTGCAATTTGGGAGAAACCGCGTTTTTCAGGTTAAAGAGGAGTTTGAGCAGGCGTGTATTAAGCTTGAAGAAGGTAAACAAATGGTCAAAAGTTAAGCAAGCGTGTATTAAGCTTGAAGAAGGTAAACAAATGGTCGAAAGTTAAGCAAGCGTATATTAAGCTTGAAGAAGGTAAACAAATGGTCGAAAGTTAAGCACGCGTGTATTAAGCTTGAAGAAGGTAAACAAATGGTCGAAAGTTAAGCAGGCGTGTATTAAGCTTGAAGAAGGTAAACAAATGGTCGAAAGTTAAGCAAGCGTGTATTAAGCTTGAAGAAGGTAAACAAATGGTCGAAAGTTAAGCAAGCGTGTATTAAGCTTGAAGAAGGTAAACAAATGTTAGAAAATGACAAACATAAAAGGCAAAATAGTATAATAATATATATGATAATTCCGCAGCTAACTCAGCAAATATGGAGAATTTCGTCTCGACTGACCTGGTCAACCTTAGTTAAGGGGGGTCACCGGCTTTTTTTTATCTTTCTCTCCTTTTCTCTTTCCCTGGCTTGTATCCATTCGGTCCCATTCAGACAACTGTTTAAGACTTATCCCCATCCAGCTTCGCCGGAGACATTTTTCTATCGAAAAATTTACATATTTAGCTTGCTATCAAAACAAAAATATAAATATGCTGGCTCGCTCCCGCTCGCCAGGAATATATTGACACCTGGATGGGGGTAAACGTCTTAACACAGTAAGCTGAATGGGGCCGAATGGATAAAAGCCAAAGAGAGAGAGAGAGAAAGAGAAAAAAAGCGAGGTGGGCTCCCTTAAACTCTCTCACCTCCCGTAAATTATATGGGCAAAATGTTGTAGGTTCAAGTAATTACTGAATAACTGTGTCACGTACTCACCATATTAGCCACTCCCTGCATTTATCTCATTTCCTGATGGTAGACCTCACAACCACTCACTGAAACAAATAAATAGCCTAAATTAGTATAGGGACTGGCAAGATGCTTATTATACAAAGAAACATTGAACAACATCTCTAATCTAACCTAACCTAACTTAATCTAGTATATTAGTGGACTATTTATGAATGTAAAGTGTAAAAATATATTGTAACATTACCAAATTATTGAGGTATAAGAACAGGTCTCCCCGCTACACAGGATTATACCTAGGAACTTCCTGTGTCCATTAATAAGTATAACTTGTGTGAAGCTGCACAATACCAATAACGCAGATATCTTTCACTATGATTTAAATAATTTAGCTGGTTAGAATGCATAACTATGATTAATATAACTTACGGTTGTGTTGTAATAAACACGCAGTGTAACGCCATCTTAAGAAAAGTAAAGTGACCCCAAATATTCCTATTCACTGGCCAGGACTATGGTATACTAGGGTACTTATCCTCAAGAAGCGAGGCGCCATGTAAGTTTCGTTGTAGCGTTTATAATGATAATCAGAGCCTTATGGTAATTTATCAGTAGTGTATACATGTTCACGCCATCCGTAATTTAAGTTATCACTTTATATTATGTCCTTACTGCTCGGCTATTTATCGGCAACTGACTACAAACCCGCTCTCCATTCATTATATGTAGGCCAACAATCTTGACCACCAACCTCTCTAACAGTAATAGAAGGATATATAATAAGAAGGATCTAATAAGGAGGAAGGTCATAAACGGGCACCTAATTGATCCCTAGTTTTCACCAAGCATCCCTGAAGATGGCTCTGCCATCGGTGGTGCATCGTCTGCACACTTAAAAATGTCACTGGGAGCTGACAGATGGCGTGGCGGCAGATACAAACATGGTATCATAACAACACGGTCACAGCTGTGTTGTTTGTGGAAAAGTAAGCGGAAGCAAAAGAATTTCATATATCACTTTTTTCCCAAAGGTAAGGTGAAGTGCTTAGTCATAAGTAGGGTGTATCTACGAGTATACAGTATATAGTATACTCACATACGAGTATTAATCATGGCTGACTGAATAAAGATTCCACAGACATCTTCTCGATAAATAGCTGACCCATGAATGCTGGCACTTGTATCATTACTGATGTTTGCTATGGCTCAAGAACCTTGACATCAATCTGAAGACGAAAACACCTGTTCAGCTGAACAAGTCCCGTGTTGTGTGAAGCAGCCACTTTTAAGATGACCAGTATAGCGGGGTTGGCCGTCTGACGATTGATGCTCCACAATTTACTGATGTTTTAAATAATATAAATAAATAGCAGAATCTACTCACGTTGTAGTATATGCCATTCACCTGATGGGTTAACTTTAATGTAAGACATACCCTCAATTCTTAGTTTTTGTGGAGTGTGAGGTTGGAATTACTTGCTTATTGAATATTATTCATGAATACACAGCAAAGTAATAAACGGTAGTGGAGAAATTTCCCTAGCATTGTATTGTGCTGCAGTAGTCGACCTGAATAGTAAACACGTAACATCAACATCGAGAGAAAATATATTTATAAACACGTACAGTACATGAGACAAAAGATGTGTTCCACACTTTTGGTAATGTTGTTGCTGAAGGGATGTGTATTTATTAGTGTATGACGTGTATAGGTAGAGCTGCAAAAACATAAATTATTCGAGAGACAGTCACTGGGATGATTGCTATGGTTGTCTCGCATATTCCTTCGTGAGAGATAATTGTGTGCCGGTATGTCTTTATTTACTCCTCACCAATTAAGCAGTGCAAGTAACATGAGGAACTGTATGATTCACAGTGTGTGTGTGTTTGTTTATTTACTGTTCAGTAAACGTACGAACACTATGGGGAACATATGGCTGAAATCCATACAGGTACTGAAACAAATTTAAATGTAAGGAACACAACCAATACAAGATATAGACGTTGAGTAACGTACAGTATACATATAACAAAGGTATTATATTTTATACAGAAAATGATAAAGTTGCTGCAAAAATACTATATTGTATACATGAAATGTAGCACAATATATTTAGTTGTAGTAGCATATGGACTATAATGTAGGACAATAATGATAATGACAAAATGGGGATCACAATTAATACACTATGAGTGACAACAGTAGCCTACTATTTAGATATAGGCCTATAAGAGCTATTATGAATTGTGAAAAATTAAGAGATATTGAATACTGCAAGCGGTAGCCTATAGATATTAGAAACTATATAGTTATAGCTCGAATATAACAGTTTTCTAAAGAACGGTACATTCTTTAGTGAGGGGTATAAACTGTATAGTTACTGTTCGAAATTAACCGTTCTCTATTCGAGGGTGCTCGTCGTTAGATGGGGTAAGTATCAGGGGGCTACAACCAAAACCAGAGTCACTTCTCCTTATTAGATACTTGCGTTCTACAGTGTATCGTCATGTGGTTCACTGGTTCAAAATGCTCGGACATATGTTCCGTGTATTTGATCGTAAATATCCTTTAATTATGTAACTACGAAATAGTAAATACATCAGAATAATATACTATCATAATTATTTTATATTCTATATATACAAATATATATATACAAACATATGTATTATTATTTACATATTTGCAGAATTTCCTTATCAATCTAAACTAATTCGAACCAGTCTCGAAATTCTTAGACCCACATAAGTTCCTGCCAATCCTTTGTGTCGGGAGATAGTAGCATGACATATTTTGACACTCCACCGCAACAAACTGAACCCTAACAGAGCTTCTTTGAGAATGTGTATGTTATGATATTGGCAAGTAATCATACACAACTTAATTATACAATTACCATAAACTATATTACACAGCTACGTTATTGTTTTATAATGAATCAGTCTGTATTCAATCTGTGGGATATATTTCCCACAGCAACCTTGACGCAATTAACTTGCATAATAAGTAACACCCCGTTCTTTAACATTAATATCAAATACTAACCCCAATGTACTTGAATAAACTAATGAAAGCTATGGCCCTCCCGGGATTCGAACTCGGGACAGCACACCAAGAACATGAGCACCTAAACCATTACACCACCATATTTTGTAAACGTATTATTCATTTCAATAATTATACTAACAAAACACGGAAAGGTTCATGTTTTCCATAGTCCATTCATTATAGGTAGTCCAAACATCTTGCGCACTAACCTCTGTATATCATAAATGACTATAGTTTATTTGCTGTAAGAAGGCGAGAAATCATGACCTCCATCCTCTGTAACTCAAAAAGGGCTAGAGTAATCGACCTAATATTTCTACCATTTGGGAATAGTCAGTCGAGGAATAGATGTGGAAATGTACAGCCAATTTGCTCTAGCCCTTTTCGAGTTACAGATGATAAAGGTAATGATTTATCGCCTACTTACAGCGAATAGACTATAGGGCAATCGAGCTTACATACACACAATACTCACGCCCAGCCATTGTGTATTATTGGCAGACGTCACCACACCCACCCTAGCCCAGCTGGTGGTAAACAAAATGCATCATCATCATCATCATATAAAGAAAAAACGAACGAGCACATATTAACCCCTTGAGGATCATGACACTTTTTGACAGTACATTCTGGCTCACAATTGACGATTTTATACAGCTTAGGAAGGATCTGTGGGAATTAAAAGGGTAAAGACATGCTGAATAAAAAAAAATAATGAATAAACTGCCAAAACACGTCATAATTCCCAAGGAGTAAAAAATAAAATAAAAATACATTCATGCTCTGTTCAGTTTCAACGAGATTATATAATTCGTTTGTATACCTCTTGATAAAAGAGATGAATATTGTTCAACAAAAATTAATGCAACATTAACATATAATAATAATTTTATATTTGTTTATATATTTATTTATTTAATTATTTATTTATTTAATTATTTATTTATTATTATTATTATATATTTTTGGGTTCCTTCCCAGACCTCCATCAACCTTTACATAATACCCCCAAGACCCCGCTTCGAGATAAACTTGTGCATTTTTCGGTAGGAACATCCCCCAGTCAAAGGCTGCTATCACTCGCCAGAAAAAAAAAATACACCTAAATGACAATAAAGTTTCTATAATCACCAAATTAATGGGGTGAATGTCTTAAAATCTCTAAAATAATGGGGCTAAGCATGAGGGAGATGGTGTCCAGAATCCCCCCCCCCACCCCCACCCCCCACCCCCCCACCCCCACCTCACCTCCCCCGATTTTACGATGTAGGCCAAGCGAACAAATTTGGCCGAGTGGTAGAGGTTTTGATGGTCCGGAGGAAATAGGTCTTCATGGCACAACGTATTATTGCTGTGTTTTGCTGAATTGAATGTTATCATCTCCGGAACCTTTGATGCATTACTCCTCCTAAACAGCTGCCTTCACGATATTAATCACTAAGACCAAAGATGTTCGCAGAGTTAAAATGAACAAAGAAAACCTGCCGAATTTCCACTACCAACTGTGGTGGCTCTTGCACCGCGAGATTTGTCGTCTCCGAAACTTTTTGACACACTACTCCCTCTAAACGGCTGCCTCCACGACATTGAACATTAAGACCAAAGTTGTCCACAGAGTCAAAATTAACAAAGTGAACCTGTCGGATTTCCGCTACAGACTGTGGTGGTTCTTGCACTGCGAGATTGTCTAAAACGGGATGTAGCGGAATCGGAATGTAGCGAATTAATCCGGCCTTATGATTAATGTCATTGCTTTGTATTGCATACTCAGTCATAAATATCTGTGCACACATTAGTCTTAAGGGATGATGGTTCATTATTAGGTAGATTTTTCCAGTTATTTATTATTATTTTAGTTTCCTCCCTAAACCTCCATCAAATTAAAAACAATAGCATCCATTAGATCCCCCTTCTAGATTAATTTGTACATTTTTCGGTAGAAAAATGTCCTGGGTTCTTCAAAAATGTCAGGCTCACTGTCGTTCGCCAGGACAAAAATCGACACCTAAATAGGACAAAAGGTCATAATATTGACAAAGAAATGGGGGCGAATAATCTTAAAATCGGCAAACTAATGGGGCAAACATTTAATAATCTGAAAAGTAATGGGGCTAAGCATGAGGGAGAAGGCAGTCTAGAAAAACTACCCATCTCCCCTTAAGGGTGGGTTTTTAGTGTGCTCCCCAGACCCCATCAATTAAGCTTTATATAAAACACCCAAGAACCCCCCTTTGAGATGAATAATCTGTTCATTCTTCAATAGAAAAATGCCCAGGCCAATGACCGCTTCCTCTTAACTTACATTGGCATTAATATTGACGAAGAAATGGGGCAATAGGTCTTATAATC
>CM064493.1:19714145-19784145 GCA_032716605.1 Paralithodes platypus | reverse complement strand
ACAAACAACAATTTATCTTTACACAAAAATAAGGTCTCACACAAAGAGACGTGTGACCGGAACCTCACCTCCATCAACCTCAGTGAGCTGACGTCATCGGCCAAGCGACATATCCATATCCGGAGGGCTCTCCCCCCTACCCACCCACCTCGCCGGAACCAAACAGACCTACGACTCACCTGAGACCTACCCCTCACCGTGCCCTTTTTCCTTGTAATATACCTCGGACGGAGAGCACCTGGAAAAGTGAATAGGTATTTATGCTAGGTAGGGGGAAATGATCTCACTCCCATCCCTGAGATCTAGAATGCTTACTGGCTTCCACAGGTGCCCTCTGGCCCGACCTCTTGCATAACGGCTAATCCCTAAGCAAGAAGACCTAGATTGCTCCCTGGCTCTAGGACCTAGAATGCTCCCGAGCTTCTTGGTAACTTGTTAGTTAAAAGTTATTACTGCGATTAAAGACGCTTGCATAGTCGAGACCTGGCTTTCAGGGCCCCTACACCGTAACTTATTCTTATTATCCAGTTGCCTATTAAAACCCGCACACGCTATCCTTAACGCTAATTATTCCACTATAGTTATATTGTTATATGTTTATCTAACCTCTAGGTTGTCAGACCACTGCATAACTATAGGAGAAAAACTCTGTCACACCGACACCTACACTAAATTCCACCTAGGGATTCCCCCACACACAGAGTCTAACTAGGAGTCACTCTCATTTTTATGTCTCCTATGTAAGTGCTAATATTGTAAATAACTATGTATCCTTATGTGATAGATAGTAAAGAGTGCATAACTATTCCAAGTGGTAGTTGGCAGTGTTGTTCTGCGAGGCTGGAAGTCGTTAGTGAGCTCTGCAGGAGGGGTTTAGTTCCAAGATTTTGCCTTGTTTCTAACATAAAATCAAGTACAGTCACTATGTCAGAGGGAGGATCCAACCCACCCATTGCGGCCTTCTGCCTGGATACCATGGATATTAGCACATACTTGGAGATGGTCATCCCTATTATTTCTATGAACTATCCAGGAAAAAAGGACAGCCACCTTGCTAGCCAACATAGGATTCCGAACATACGCACGGCTGTCCGGAATAGACACCATCGAGACGCCCTGGGAAAATATCAGAGCCCTAATTACCGCCACCCTTCAACCCCCTCTGGGTCGCATTTCTGCTTTAACCCATAAATGACGACTGTCCTCACTAGAGGTTTTTGTGGAGCACTGCGACTATCCTCAATAGATCCAGAGCATAAACAAACAAAAATTAAAACACCCCAGTGGCACTCAAAACAAAGCAATTTGTGATTAGGTGAGACAATTCCCCTCCATTACTTGCTACCACTATTACATATGTGCCCCCCCCCTTCCCCCCCTGGCCGGGGGGGGGGGGGGATGTATCTCATGGTAAACTCTTGGGAACATAAAGATTATTAACATGTTTAAGTTCTAAATAGACGATGATTTCAACAGGTCGTAATCCCACAGCCAAACTCTTGTGCAACAAACAAAGATGTGGAATGCGGACTCTGAACATGGTAAAGGGAAGGGAAAATAAAATTTAAACAATTACAAAAACTAACACTTGTCCGCGTAACTGTAAGGTCCCCTGAGTAAAGTAAGAACAAAAGATTACGGAATCCATAAGGCAGAAATCCCGGAAATGAAAATTCGTAGTTTTGTAGAATTACCTCAGTTAACAAGCGATTTGCTGGTAGGCTTTGGTGGCCTTGCATTCTTGGACGAAGCATGAAATCGGTGGATAGTGTTTAAAGGGGGTCACCGGCTTATTTTATCTTTCTCTCCTTTTCTCTCTTTCCTTGGTTTGTATACATTCGGCCACATTCAGCCTACTGGTTTAAGACGTTTACCCCCATCCAGGTGTTGATTTCTTCCTGGCGAGCGAAAGCGAGCCAGCATTGTATGGAGAAATCCGGCTTCGCCGGAGAAATTTTTCTATCGAAAAATGTACAAATTTAGCTTGCTGTTAAAACAAAAATATATATACGCTGGCTCGCTACTGCTCGCCAGGAGAATATTGACACCTGGATGGGGTAAACGTCTTAAAACAGTAGGTTGAATGAGGCCGAATGGATACAAGGCACAAAGAGAGGGAGAGAAAGAGAAAACAAGCGAGTTGGGCTCCCTTAAGTTACCCACTATAGTTTGTTCATTTCTGTCCGCTGCATTTCTCATTATGATATTTGTAAATAGCTTAACCCGTTCAATACCAGGGACGTCCTTTTCATCGTATTCTGGCAACTATTAGACGATTGCATTTAGCTTAGGAAGGACCTCTAGCATTATTAAGGCTTCAAACTATATCAACCAACCCTTTTCACTACCACAGATCCTTCTTAAGCTGCATAATATCATCTAAATATAGCTAGAAGAAAATATAACACACGTCGTTGGTACTCAAAGGGTTAAATATCACAAATAAAAGAAGCCCTGGACCCGCTGGGAATCTGACCGACTCTACGATGCAAAAATGAATAAAATTAAGAAGGTATATACTGTGTTGGTGGTGTAATGGTGTAGGTGCTTATGTTCTGGATGTGGTGTCCCGAATTCGAATCCCGGGAGGACCATATGCTTTCATTAGTTTAATCAAATACATTGGGGTTTGTAATTGATCAATAATGTTAAGGGGGGTCACCGGCTTTGTTTGATCTTTCTCTCCTTTTCTCTCTTTTCCTGGCTTGTATCCATTCGGCCCCATTCAGCCAACTGTTTTAAGACGTTTATCCCCATCCAGGTGTCGATTTCTTCCCGGCGAGCGATAGCGAGCTATCATTGTATGGAGAAATCCGGCTTCGCCGGAGAAATTTTTCTATCGAAAAATGTACAAATTTAGCTTGCTGTCAAAACAAAAACAAATATATATGGTGGCTCGCTACCGCTCGCCAGGAAAATATTGACACCTGGATGGGGGTAAACGTCTTTAAAAAGTAGGCTGAATGGGGCCGAATGGATACAAACCAAGGAGAGAGGGAGAGAAAGAGCAAAAAAGCGAAGTGGGGTCCCTTAAGAACGGCTTGTTACTTATATACAGTAAACTCATTGGGTATTGTAATGCCCTCGAAAAAATCCCGCAACCCCATTACTGTACTACCCGAGTTGACGTCTGGAATAGCATAAAATAGTCGTTGGTGGCGACCCCACCCTGTGTATCACCAAGAGACTATCACCAGGTTCTTTCAAGGAGAACTAAAGTTGCTATTCTATTGTACGTCCGTGGTAGTACAGTGGGTTAGCGCGCGGGTCTGGTTGACCTACGGAGGATATGGTCACTAACCAGGGTTCGAACCCCACACCAGGCATCTCAATACCTGGGGAGTTTTCAGGAGGGTTAAAATCCCTCCAGGGTTCGAGCCCGCGCCAGGCATCTCAAAACCTGGGGAGTTTTCAGGAGGGTTAAATTCCCTTCGCACCCAGTATTTCAGGTATATTGAGTGATATGCCTTTCTATCCTTATATTAGATGGCTTTATTACTACCAAATTATATACCCAATGTTTTTATATACCCGTTTCATGCCCTTGATTTATAGAGTGTATGGTTGTCAGAGGTCTTTCCTAGCTCTGTAAAAAAGTATAATGTAAATTTTTGTTAATGCAGTCCTTTTAACTTTATTCTGGCTACTATTAGACGATTTTACGAAGCTTAAAATGGTCTCCAGTAATTAACAGGCTTCAAGCTTTCTCACTTATGCCTATTTACTACCGCAGATCCTTTTTAAACTATACAAAAACATGAAAATATAGCTAGAATAAAATATAAAAGACGTCGCCGTTACATAAAGGTTAATGCAATATATGCCATATTATTATGTAACCAGCATCCTTCAAAGAAAAACACATTAAACAAAATAAAAACATGCATATAACAAATAGTTATCAACATTAATTAAAATAAGAATACACGTAGAATATATGTGCTAATATTTGATAATTAATAACCTTCAAAAACAAAAGTAAAGCAAATGACGAAAAAAAACAAAAAACAATACACATATTATAGAATAAAAAGCTTTTGTACAAAATACTGAATCAGTTTCAACGGGCTCCCTTTCCATCTGCGTTCTTATTATGCCACCATTTTGCTGCATCGATAGTGTATCGCCGACTTCGTTTTTGTTTCCAGCGGCGAACCTGTGTGGGTGTCATTCCCTCCGGTCGTTTAGTTGTGTCGGGGTATAGCACCATATATTGGGTTACTATATCCTGACTGATGGAGTCTTTTGCCTTTTGAAAATGTTTTTTCTTTGCACAGTATCGTACCTGACTGATAGAAGGTCCATCAGCTGACTGACAGCAGACCTGGAGGCCCCCTTCAACCTGGCCAACCCCTTCATCCTGGCCAACCCCTTCATCCTGGCCAACCCCTTCATCCTGGTCAACCCCTTCATCCTGGCCACCCCCTTCAACCTGGCCACCCCCTTCATCCTGGCCACCCCCTTCAACCTGGCCACCCCCTTCAATCTGGCCACCCCCTTCAACCTGGCCACCCCCTTCAATCTGGCCAACCCCTTCATCCTGCTCACACCACCATTTCACTGCATTGATAACGTATCGCCGGCTTCGTTGTTGTTTCCAGCGGCGAACCTGTGTGGGTGTCATTCCCTCCGGTCGTTTAGTTGTGTCGGGGTATAGCATCATATATTGGTTTACTATATCCTGACTGACGGAGTCTTTTGCTCGTTGCAGTTGTTTTTTCTTTTCACAGTATCGTACCTGACTGATGGAAGGTCCACCAGCCACATCCGCCCCCTCAGGAACACCCACCCCCTCAGGAACATCTATCCCCTCAGGAACATCCACCCCCTCAGGAACATCCACCCCCTCAGGAACATCCGTCCCCTCAGGAACACCCACTCCCTCAGGCACATCCACCCCCTCAGACACATCCACCCCCTCAGGAACACCCACCCCCTCAGGCACATCCACCCCCTCAGGCACATCCACCCCCTCAGGCACATCCACCCCCTCAGGCACATCCACCCCCTCAGGAAAATCCACCCCCTCAGGAACACCCACCCCCTCAGGCACATCCACCCCCTCAGGCACATCCACCCCCTCAGGCACATCCACCTCCTCAGGCACATCCACCCCCTCAGGAACACCCACCCCCTCAGGAACATCCACCCCCTCAGGAACATCCGTCCCCTCAGGCACATCCACCCCCTCAGGCACATCCACCCCCTCAGGCACATCCACCCCCTCAGGCACATCCACCCTCTCAGGCACATCCACCCCCTCAGGAACATCCACCCCCTCAGCGGGGAGGTGATAATTCACATCAACAATGAATTTGTGAACGGTCCGGCGCCCCAACTTCCACTTACACTGTACAAGGTGTGTACCAAGTGGGAGACGCAGGAGCAACTCCGAGTCGAATTGATACCTCAAATATTTTTGTTTTTCCTTAGTTAATGTTTCCCAAACCCAGTTATGCTCATTTAAAGCGATCTTACTCTGAGTTATGAATTTTCGCCGTCTAAATAGTTTTTTAACAGTATTGTGTACCTTTATTTTTAATTGTGTCGGATATTTCATAGACGTACATGTTGGTGCACTGTACCTTACTCCATGTACCACCAATGTAGTTAGGCAAGCGTCCTTGTTTACGAAGAACTCCATTTATCGATGTGATTATTTTATAGTAAGCCAATTATACAACACAGATATATCACTGCAACTTATTAGTATATATTATGATTAAAGTAGTGTATGTACACAAATTACTAAACAGAAGTAGGCCTACGTGTAGATAAGTAAAGATTTTGCGCACGATTTACAAAACACGTCTCACTAGTACGAGTTAATTCAAAGAACTGTGGCTGGCTGGAGTCAGTAACTGCAGATGTATAACCTATCATTCAAAATATATAGCTATACATATGTTGAAATAGTGTTTTTTATTAAATATATCATATTTACTTAATTATATGTACAAAATAAATTATAATAATTTTTCATGAAAAGCATATTCACTTAATCATCATAATAATATAATCTGAAAACATGATATACTGTATATTGTATTTAACTAGCGAGGAACTATAGTCTGGGTAGCGTATCTCTAGTCATCGATTATGTTTAATTACTTCCAATTATTTAGGAAAATTGTATCTGTTAAGTATGTCTACAGTAATATTACACACATGGTAGTACTTCCCAATCAATAAAATTGTCAATAGCGAAGTTTTACAAGTTTTATATCAACAATATTATATATTTAAGTCAATCTTGATATACTATCGTTTTCTTTAAAGCTCTCATATTCATAGAATACGAAAATAACGGGGTAACTAAATTATATATATATTATTTGAGCAATATGTCGCTCCCCATAGTTTTAGGTTTTAGCTTAAGCTTGGGGACCCGCAGAGGGCTGCAAACGGGCAACATGATATGCAGGGGTTGTGCGGGAAGTTATGGGAAGGATGAGGATAAGGAGATTTTTTTTTGGAAATCGGCCTATGTACTGTACAATCTAAAACCAAAACAACAACCAGTGTAAGTGATCTATAGGTTTACATAGACACTGATGAAAGCATTAACACTTTTAATGACAAAAACAAGGCAAAGGTCTTAATAGAATACTTTAGTTCAGTATTTACCAGGGAACCAGAAGGGGAAGTACCGATACCAAATATTATCGCAAATGGAATTCACATGTAAGGAAATAAGCTACAAAGGGACAAGTCACCTGGTCCAGAGGGGTTTCACCCACGAATGATAAAGGAGATGAAAGAAGTAATTGCATATCCACCAGAGTTGGGTCAATTAACTAAACTAATTAACTAATTAACTAGTTAATTTTTTAAAATTTCATCACCTAAGTTAAGTTAAGTTAACGCATAATTATATTTTACTGGGTGGGGAGATTGTAGGCACCAATCGAGCAGGGCAGTACCCAGGGGAGGCCACATCATATGATAAGAAGTTGCTGGAACTCCTGCTTCATTTGAACATAATAACATAAGAAAATGGGAGTCTGCAAAAAGCCGATTGGCCCACACAAGGCAGATCCCTGTCACACCCAACACCAATTACAACGCCTAATTATAGGCCCAGCTCACTAATACCATGAGGACCGACCTCACCAAAACGGTCAGAGGTCAGACAATGGGAGTCTGCAGAGCGCCGATTGGCCTACACCCGGCAGATCCCCCTTACACCCAACCTATCTCGTCCATATGCCTATCTAATTTTTTCTTAAAGCTCTCTATCGTTCTTGATCCCACTATATCACTTGGTAGCCTATTCCACATATCTACAACTCTGTTACCAAACCAATATTTGCCTATATATTTTCTGAAACGAAATTTATCTAATTTGAAACCATTTGCCTGGCTTTCCTCACTGTTTCTATTTGTGCCTCACTTACACAGACAGTAATCCAGCTTACTCTCGCAATCACTTCCTCCTCCTATTCATTTCACTATACTTAACAAGCACACCACATTTCTTTCCAACACACCTGAATTACCTCCAATGTGTACCTTGATTTTGGTTATCTATCACTCTTTCAACCTTGGGGGGATACTTTTTACAGGCAGCTTTGCCATTTGTCTCCTTCATGCACATAGGGGAAACATAATCAGGATTACTTTATTTTATGGGGATTTGCCTCTTCTATGAAGATGACAGTCTAATCAAACAAATGTTTTCCATTTTAACCTCTTCATGAAAATGACAACCTTAAATATTTATTCTGGATAACATTAGGAAGTTTTATTCAGCTTAGGAATGACGCCTTTTATCAAGAGGTTTAAAGTAGGAATGACGCCTTTTATCAAGAGGTTTAAAGTTCGAGTAAATCATTCCATATTATTATACATTGTATTCTTCTGTTCAGTTAGACGTAAGACAATCATAATTATATATTACGCTCCGGAAAAGCCTCTCACAGTCAAGGAGTTAACCCATTTAGTTTAGTTTTATATTATATTTTGATAAATTGTAAAAATATTACTCGACCTAGGAGGAAACGTATGTACTGTAGTTAAAGATTGTCTAAATTGTTATTCAATGCAATAAATATACTTATGATATTCCAGGCACTCTTAGTCGATTTCTTCAGCTTAGGTAGGACCTTCCGTAGTAAGCAGGTAAAATATAATAGTTATCAACGCAATATTTATGTATGTACAGCTAATTTATTTGTCAAGCCACCTAACAACTAAGATAGCAGTACAAGATATATTCCGGTACCCGCAAGACTATATTTACATTGGTCATAGTAATCAAGCATACTCATTCATTTTGCGGAAGATTAAAGTTCCAAACTTAGTCTGTTACGCTCAGGTCTAAATATTTTGCCAGTAACTGAAAATAGCCGTTCTACTGGTGAGGATAATGTTGGCATACTTATGTAATACATGACAACTGGAACAAGACGTTTATACTTGGCAGCTAACTTCTTCCAGTACAGTCCTTGTTGACCTGAGTTAATCCAGGAGAAAATGTCGGTGAAACTCAAAAGGAGTCTTAATGAATTAACACAAGAGTGACAACTACACTCCAATTGTCTAAAGTTAAAGATAAAATATCTCGACCGTGGGGCAAAATTTTACTAACTAACTCTCACTTTCACACTATATCTATCTATCTCTCTCTCTCTCTCTCTCTCTTACAACCCAATCATCAATCTATTACAGCTGTGAGGTATAGAGAGTAGTTGACCTATACTGTAGCTACATATATTTATCGTATCTGTTACAATATACATTTATTCCAGCCATGTGATATTCTCTAACTTAATCGATTATTACTGTCAATAATTGCATGATACCTGTATATTATGATGAAACATACGAGTATACTATACTTGAAAAAAAAAATTAAATCTATGTCATCTTTGCTATCTATCTATAGTATACTTATCCTTTTGAAGACTTTATCAATTTGATTTGCATTTTTAAAGCAAACATAGACTAGAAAATACTTTATCATATAGTCACATATGATATTGTTAATAATTTATATTCATTATATCGAAATTTCGGAATTAAAAAATTAAAAGATTCATTGAAAGGCCTACAAAAGAAAAGTTTTGCTCCTTTTATAGAAAATATTCTAAATAATAAACATAATTTCACAAATAAATTTAAGAATATAGTCTTTGCTTTTATGGGATATATTAGAGCTAATTCTAAGAAATCCAAAGATAACCGTATTAAAGATAAAGTCATGTCCACTTTAAATTATTCCTCTAAAATTTTAGACAAAATTAATGTTAACAGTCTTATTAATTCAAAGAAAGTTAAGTCCATGTTACCAGATGGTTGTAAAGATTTCAAACCATTAATAGTGTATTCATATGAACGACCTGTTGGGTCTATTATTTATAATTATAATAAAGTTTTAGGAAATCTTTCAGATAATGATATTTTCAATAATAATAAATGCGTGTGTGAAAGAGTCATAGATATGCCAGCTAGCAGACGTGATGCACTAGCAAAGTTCATTTATAGTCCGATATGTCACATATTAACAGGTGATGTAGAACTAGTTAAACATTTTGCAAACGACAAATTAGCGGAGCTATGTCGTAAAGGGTTTAAATTTAGAATAGGGAGTAATAAAGTAACATGGGACATAATTTTAAAAGATATTGTTTTTTCAGTCAATAAATTAAAAGATAAATTGTTAAAAATTGCGTGCTGCAATGCGAGAGAACTAGAAGCATGGTCTAAATTATTAATTAAGTTAATTAGAAATAAAATTTTCTCGCTTAAAAATGAATTTAATCTTTCAGATTTTATAGACTATAATTATAATAAGCTTAAAGCTGATTTAATAAATTTACATAAACATTTTGTAATCACTACAGTAGATAAAGCCAGCAATAATTATAGCTTCACATGTAAGAAATTTTATCTTGAAAATATGAAAAAAGAATTAGGTATTAAGGGTAACATATTACGTAAAAATATTTGCGGTAATTCTGTTTATGAAATTCAAAATAATCTGAATATTGATAACTTAATCGATGAACATACCAAGAAAAATATAATATTTGATATTAAACTTTCTGATAAGAACAAGTGCATTGCAAAATTATACATGTTACCTAAATTTCATAAAAGACCTTATAAATATCGCTTTATTGCCGGAGCAAAATTTGCTACCACTAAAACTCTATCAGAACAAGTAGTAAATTGCTTAAAATACATTAAAAGTACTCATAAAAGATATTGTAATACCATCATGAGAAGAACTGGCATTAACTATTATTGGAGTGTTGACAATTCGTTAGAAGTTATTGATAAAATAAATACCATGCCGAAAGTTACCTCGGTACATAGCTTCGACTTTTCAACTTTGTATACCAATTTGCCTTTAGATTTAGTATATTCAGAGCTTTGCTTTATTATAGATTTGCACTTTGACAGGTTCGTTAGGAATGGTAATTATTTCATAAATGTTTATACATATTTTAATAATGCATCACTTAGCTCTACTCCCACTAGTTCTGTATATTTTGATAGAACTAAACTTAAAGATGCCCTTAAATTCCTCCTTTTCAATACTTATGTTAGATTCGGGCCGTACATTTTCAAACAAATATTAGGAATTCCTATGGGTGGAAATGCTAGCCCTTTAATTGCAGACTTATTCTTGCTTGCTTTAGAATTTAAATATATAAAAGACTTAGTTGACAGTAGCAAGAAAAATAAAATTCCAGAAAAATTAGCACTTGCTAAACTGTTAAGTAATAATAGTAGATATATTGATGATATTCTTGTTTGCAATTTGTTAAATTTTAATCAAGTTGCTAAACTTATTTACCCTAATTCTATTCCCCTCACACAATGTAACGTAAATTATAAAGTTGAAAATTTTCTTGATATAAATATAGAGATTGTTAATGAACAGTGCATACTTAAAGTATATCACAAAGTTGATGATTTTAATTTTAACGTAATAAACTTTCCTTTCCCTAGTAGTAATATCGATAGTAAAATCACTTATAATTGTTTTTATTCCCAATTAATAAGATTTTGTAAAATCTGCACTAAAGTAGATGACTTTTGGGCTAGAGCTAGGTTACTATACAGACTCTTAGTGGACAGAGGTTTTGAGGCAAGTAAATTGTTCCATAAATTTAATCTTTTTAGGGTCAATTATTGTGACTGTATTCTAAAATTTGACATCAATAATTTTAATCAAGCATTTTTAACTTGAAGTTTTTTGTATAACCTCTGCTTACTTTTTGTCTGTATTTATTGTTTATCTTTTTCTTTTTCTATTATTATTATTATTATTAATATTGATGATTTTTTAAATTTATTGTTCTTGTTAAAAGAGTACTCTTTGTTTAAATCTGTTGTTACTTCATATTTTGCAATTATTTCTCTTTATATTATATGTATTCATTGTCGATAGTATCAATTGCTTACTTTTGCGATTTCCTTAGTTTATTTGTGCTATAAATGTAGGTTATTTGTAGGGTAGTTATTGATAGGGGTCACTTGAGGCATGCTATGCTTACAGGTACCTACCCGATAGCACTATCGTTAGTGAGTGCTGTACTGTATTTTATATATTATTTTGTAATAGTATAGATATCTTATCAATATTTGTATTTTTTACTATTGTTAATGTCTTGTCATGTTGCAAATTTGATTTTAAATAATATTTTGACATTTAACATGTAGTTTCTTTATTCATGCAGAGTTTAGTAAAATTTGCCAGAACGTCCCGGACTTCCCAAACTTGACTACTTCCTTTAACGTGACGATAGTGCGTTGTTATATGTGCGATTAGTTTGCTTGGGAAACAGATTAACTTGCTCATGTAGTAATGTACACCCTATGTGGTGGATTGTGTTCTTTTATTTAATAATTTTCATTTTAGTAAGCGTTGTTTCCACATAGCGATTTTGATAATTTAATTTGACTTTATATTGTCCTTGTCCCAATTTTGGTTTGTTTAGTTTGCAAGTTTTACATTTTAATTCCTATGTTCTTATATAACTTATTTTATTAATCATTATCGACCAGCCTCTCTCTCTCTCTCTCCATTTAGCTGAGCTAAAGATAATACTATACCCACCCACGAAGTATATCCTAGACTCCTAGAGTGTACAATTCCGATACGTTTTGAAGCCTGCAACTGGTTACACAAACTTCCAAAATGTAAATATCAGGTAAAAAATTAATAAGGAGATTCCATTCAACCCGAGATAGCTTGGAATATGTATGTATAAAGCCGGTATCACACGAGAACTTTTATAGTCAACATTCGATGATCAAAAAATGTCTGGCAACATTTCTGGAATATTTTGTACAGTTATCGGAAACTAGACTGGTTTTAGATGAATATTGGTGACATAAATATTCTAAATGTTGACTTCATAAGCTGCCAGGCCAGTATTGACGATACATGTTGAGGAAAAAAGCGCTCGTGTGATACCGGCTTAAGAATAATTAATTGCAATTGTATGTAGACACCCTCCTGGTTAAGGGCCAGGTAGTTTTTTTTTTTTTTTTTTTTTTTTACCCTCATGCTTAACCCCATTAGTTTCGAGATTTTAAGACGTTCAGCCCATTAGTTTGGCGATTTTACACCGTTCGCCTCATTTCATTGTCAATTTTAAGACCTTGCGTGCAATTTATGTGTCAATTTTTCCCTGGCGAGCGACAGCGAGCATGTAATTTTAAGAGGAAACGGCCTTCGGCCGGGACATTTTTCTACCGAAACATTTACAAATTTATCTTGAAAGGGGGTCAAGGGGGTATTTTTCTAAGCTTAATGGAGGTCTAGTGAGGAAACTAAGAAATAAATGAATAGATGAATGAACAGACTGAACAAACAGCCACTAGCCCCTTAATGGCATAACAAACCTGAACCTTGAAGCAGGTATCACTGATTTGCTTATCACATGGATTTTTGCTTACTGGGATGTACGGTTGCCCACATAAATCAGGTCTCCACTGTCATTACGTTTTGCTCGCTGTGTTAATGTCTGTCAGATGTTGAATAGGGTGTGTAAAGATAGGAACATGTTTGTATATCTCACTCGAAACTATGAAGAAATGCTTAGATAGTGCTGATACCAATTATTGATCGAAATATACTTGGTGCCACGACATCACTTATTTGGCCAATTGTACAGTTGCCCACATAAATACTGTTCGTCGTTATTTTATGCATGAAAGTAAAATAGCATGAATGAATTGCGAGTGTGGTTTCTTTGAATTAATCATCAGGTGTATAATCAGATAAGTTAACCACAGTATATGCCACTCGTACTTCAGTCATGGGCATTATATTTATAATCAGATAAGTTAACCACAGTATATGCCACTCGTACTTCAGTCATGGGCATTATATTTATAATCAGATAAGTTAACCACAGTATATGCCACTCGTACTTCAGTCATGGGCATTATATTAATAATCAGATAAGTTAACCACAGTATATGCCACTCGTACTTCAGTCATGGGCATTATATTTATAATCAGATAAGTTAACCACAGTATATGCCACTCGTACTTCAGTCATGGGCATTATATTAATAATCAGATAAGTTAACCACAGTATATGCCACTCGTACTTCAGTCATGGGCATTATATTTATAATCAGATAAGTTAACCACAGTATATGCCACTCGTACTTCAGTCATCGGCATTATATTAATAATCAGATAAGTTAACCACAGTATATGCCACTCGTACTTCAGTCATGGGCATTATATTAATAATCAGATAAGTTAACCACAGTATATGCCACTCGTACTTCAGTCATGGGCATTATATTAATAATCAGATAAGTTAACCACAGTATATGCCACTCGTACTTCAGTCATGGGCATTATATTTATCATCAGGTGTATAATCAGATAAGTTAACCACAGTATATGCCACTCGTACTTCAGTCATGGGCATTATATTAATAATCAGATAAGTTAACCACAGTATATGCCACTCGTACTTCAGTCATGGGCATTATATTTATCATCAGGTGTATAATCAGATAAGTTAACCACAGTATATGCCACTCGTACTTCAGTCATGGGCATTATATTTATAATCAGATAAGTTAACCACAGTATATGCCACTCGTATTTCAGTCATGGGCATTATATTTATAATCAGATAAGTTAACCACAGTATATGCCACTCGTACTTCAGTCATGGGCATTATATTTATAAGTAACACCCCGTTCTTAACAGTAATCATCAATTCCAAACCCCAATGTACTTGAATAAACTAATGAAAGCATATGGTCCTCCCGGGATTCGAACTCGGGACACCACACCCAGAACATAAGCACATAAACCATTACACCACCAACACAGTATAAGGTCACAGAAAGGAACAGAACATATTTGGTCAACTGTACACTCTAAGACATAAATTGTGGCCATACATTTTCGAAACTATCTCTGACTGAATTTAATCTTCTTATTTTGTTAACTAACCCCTACTGTACCGGCTACGTCCTTTATATCATAATTTGGCAACTATTAGAAGATTTTATTCAGCTTAGGAAGGACTTTTAACAATAATAAGGCTTCAAGCAATATCAACCACCACTTTTAACTAACACAGATCCTTCCTAAGCTGCATATCATCAGTCTAAATATAGCTAGAATAAAATATAACACACGTAGCTGGTACTCAAAGGGCTAATATTTCTTTTCGTAGGTTCAACTAAGCTGCTCGAGAAGCCAGAAAGGCTAAGCATTTATATCTTTAAGGGGAGACAGACCGTTTTCTGGACCTTCTTTTCCCTCATGTTTAGTCCCACTAGTTTTGAGATTTTAAGACGTTCGGCCCATTAGTTTGGCGATCTTTATATCTTAACCTCTATTTCGTTGTCAATTTTAAGACCTATCGTGCCATTTAGGCGTCGATTTTTACCTGGCGAGCGATAGCGAACCTGTAATTGTTTGTAAGAGGAATCGGCCTTCGGTCGGGACATTTTTCTACCGAAAAATGTATAAATTTATCTTGTGGGGGGGGGGGGAGGGGGGTCTAGGGGATGTTTTTCTAAGTTTGAGGGATGTCTAGCGAGGAAACTAAGAATTTATGAATGAATTTATAGGCCAAAAAAGTAGTCAGTGTCCCCTTAAGTGTACAGTCAGGAGCACAAAATGGCGAGGCACCCATCTGAATCAGTATCGAACGCAAACAAAACAATATCATGCTCCACTTGCCTTGAATTTTGAAGACGTTCACCCCATTAGTTTTGCGATTCTAAGACCTTTGGCCCCCATTTATTTGCTAATATTACTCAAGACCTTTTGTGCCATTTATATGTCAATATTTTCTTGGCAAGCGATAGCGAGCCTGAAATTTAGATGATACCTAGGGTACTACTTCTACCAAAAAGTATATAAATTTATCTCGAAGGAGTGTTTTGTGCGTGTTTTCTTAAGCTTGATGTAGGTCTAGGGACGAAACTAAATAAAAAGACTAAAACAAATTATAATACTAATGCAAACAATTCTCCCCATAAGTAGTTCCCAGATTTATGTTGTTGAGCGTACAGTACATGTATTTAAATATCTATAAGTCTACCTATCCATCAGAGGGGGCTGGAGTTTTAAAAAAGAGGCTCCAGTCCTGATGCTATTCTTGACTTACAGTGTGCTGGCTTAATAATCCAGAAGGGTTGATAGCCTCTGAAGTCCCATTTTAACTAACTATCTATCCATCTAGGCTAACTGCATAAGTCCTGCCAATGAACTTACGATATGCTTGTAGAGAGTCGGTCCCCCCGATCATTAACTTTATCAAATTGTTTCAGTTATTGCTTGCCCGACTGCCAAATGCAAATACTGTCAGAGCAATATTTCCTAGTAATGACTCCAACTTCAGCAACCTTCACTCGGTTAAGAGGGGGCGGGGGGGGGGGGGGGGGGGGGGGGTGTTCTGGACAACCTTCTCCCTCATGTTAAGCCCTATTAGTTTTGAGATTTCAAGACATTGGCCCCATTAGTTTGGCGATCTAAAGACCCTTCGTGACATTTAGGTGTATTTTATTCCTGGCGGGCAAAAGCGAGCCTGTAATTTAAGAGGGATCGGCCTTCAGCCGGAGCGTTTCTCTACTGAAAACTTATCTCTGAAATTTATCTCTGATACTGGTCAGGTAGGAAAAAAATAAATAAATCCCTTACACGTATCTAAACCGTAGGTGGTCATTATGCCCGCCTAGTTTCGCCCCATTTGTTTGGCGATCATAAGAAGTTTCGCTCAATTCAGGCATCGATTGTTTTCCAGCGTGCAATAGGGAGCGGGAATTTGTGAGAAATCGCGTTTTTTAGGTTGAAGAGGAGTTTAAGCAAGAGTGTATGAAACTTGAAGAAGGTAAACAAATGGTCGAAAATTACAAACATAAAAGGCAGAATAATATAATAATATATTTGACAATTCTGCAGCTAACTCCAGCAACTGTGAGAATTTCGTCTCGACTGCCCTAGTCGACCTTAGTTAACCCCTTCTGTACCGCAACGTCTTTTTTAAATTTTATTCTGGCTACTATAAGACGATTGTATTCAATTTAAAAAGGGCTTCCCAACAATCAACAGGGTTTGAACTATCACTTAACCATTTTTTATAAATCTACATTTATACTGCCCCTATTTTGTCGCTATTTTGTTGGTACTAATAGGTTAATATTATTAGTAGTAGACTTAGTATGGTTTGATGATGCGCGGAAATGTATATTTGACTTGAAATAGATACATTGAAGTATTACAAACCTTGGTAAATTGAAGTTTGTTTACGGGATGGATGTAGTTTTCGGGCCTACGGTCGTCATGTTTACATAGGGCGATCGCCGCAGTAACTTCGCGTCAATTTTGAAGGCGATTTTTTTCGGTTACTTGCCCCCTGCTGTCAATATATATGACGATGACAATATGTCATGGGGGGTGAGGGGGGGCAAAGCCCCCCCCCCCCCTCAACATATTACTGTATCTAATGGCATTACAAATAGACGGGAACATGATAGCAAACGTCCGACGTCATGTTTACATTTGTTGATCGCCATAGTTAAGTTTGCGTCTATTTTGACGGCGATTTTTTTCGGATATTTGCCCCCTTCTGGCAATATATATGATACATACAATAATTTTATCGAGTCAGTATTCAATGCACAAAATAAATATATCGCCAAAAGAAAATTTAGATCAACACAGAACCAACCCAAATGGATGAATAATAGACTATTAGATCTTCTAGGACAAAAGAGAGGAATATATAGAAAAATTAGGAAAGGCGAAATTCACCTACTTGCTTACTATCAGAATCTATCAAGACAGGTAAAAAAGATATTAGGAAAGAAAAAAGAAATTATGAAATTAAGGTTGCCAATGACTCAAAAAATAATCCTAAAGCTTTTTACCAACTATATAAATCCAAGGTTAGAGATGTAATTGGTCCCCTTAAAACTTCGATAGGAGAAATGACAGAAAATTATTTAGAAATGTGCAGTACATTAAATAGTCAATTTCTTTCCGTTTTCACTAATGAAAATTTGGCACAGTTTCCAGAAGTCCGTAAGGTATATAGCGATAGTATATAAAATAGGTTAAGTACGGTTACTATAAGTAGAAATGATGTGCTTAAGGAAATTGACAGACTGAAACCTCATAAATCGCCTGGTCCTGATGAGGTATATGCTAGAGTATTAAAAGAAAGTAGGGATGAGTTAAGTTACCCATTAACATTTCTATTTAACAAGTCATTAGAGACAGGTATAGTTCCAGAAGCTTGGAAGCTTGCAAACGTAGTTCCGATCTTCAAAAAAGGTGACAAATCAATAGCATCCAATTACCGTCCCATTAGTCTTACATCAATCATAGGAAAGCTACTAGTAGAGTCAATTATTGCTAGCAAAATTAGAAAACACTTAGATACATTTAATTTAATCAATTCTTCTCAGCATGGATTCACTCAGGGACGTTCTTGCCTTACTAATTTGCTTAGTTTTTTCTCAGAGGTATATGAAGCAGTAGATAATGTCAAGTCATATGATATAATATATTTAGATTTCAGTAAAGCTTTCGACAGAGTCCCCCATGAGAGATTGATGAGAAAGGTTGAGGCGCATGGAATAGGTGGGGCGTTGTTGGGATGGATTAGGTCATGGCTAATTGGTAGGAAGCAGAGAGTCAGCATAAATGGTACGAAGTCAGAATGGGGAGCAGTCAAAAGTGGTGTCCCCCAGGGATCTGTATTAGGTCCTCTGTTGTTTGTTATATACATAAATGACCTTGATTTGTATAACTAGTCGGATAAGTAAATTTGCAGACGATACCAAAATGGGGAGAACAATTGATTCAGATAGAGATATAGAGTGCCTCCAAAGGGATCTAGATACCTTACACGAATGGTCAGTAAATTGGCAGATGAAGTTTAACATTGACAAATGCAAGGTATTAAAGATAGGGAAAATGCATACAAATGTTAAATATAAACTAGCTAATATGGAATTAGAAAACTCGAATTGTGAGAAAGATCTAGGTGTGTTTGTTAGCAATGATTTGAAGCCTAGAAAACAGTGTATAAGCGTTCGAAACAAGGCAAACAGGATTCTCGGGTTCATCTCTAGGAGTGTGAGTAACAGAACTGCTGATGTTATCTTAAAACTTTACTTGTCATTAGTGAGACCCCATATGGATTATGATGTTCAATTTTGGTATCCTTATTACAGAATGGACATAGATTCATTGGAGAGAGTACAACGTAGAATGACAAAAATTATCCATAATATTAGAAATCTTCCGTATAAAGAAAGGTTGAAGAAATTAGGCTTACATTCGTTAGAGAGACGCAGAGTTAGAGGGGACATGATAGAGGTATTCAAGTGGGTTAGTGGCATTAATAAAGGAGACATGAAAAATGTACTAAAGCTCAGTGATAGCGAAAGAACTCGTACAAATGGTTTCAAATTAGATAAATTTCGTTTCAAGAAAGATATAGGCAAATATTGGTTTGGTAACAGAGTTGTAGATAGGTGGAATAGGCTACCAAGTGCTATAGTGGGATCAAGAACGATAGGGAGCTTTAAGATACAATTAGATAGGCATATGGACCAGATGGGTTGGGTGTGAGGGTGATCTGTCAGGTGTGGCCCAGGTGTGGGGATCTGCAGATCCCCGTTTTTCTGACCTCTGACTGTTTCGGTGAGGTAAGTCCTAATGGTGTTTTTAAGCTGGGCTTATAATTAGGGTTGGGTGTGACAGGGATCTGCCTTGTGTAGGCCAATCGGCTTTCTGCAGACTCCCATTTTCTTATGTTCTTATGTTCTTATTGGGGTTTGTAATTGATCAATAATGTTAAGGGGGGTCACCGGCTTTGTTTTATCTTTCTCTCCTTTTCTCTCTTTTCCTGGCTTGTATCCATTCGGCCCCATTCAACCAACTGTTTTAAGACGTTTATCCCCATCCAGGTGTCGATTTCTTCCTGGCGAGCGATAGCGAGCTAGTATTGTATGGAGGAATCCGGCTTTGCCGGAGAAATTGTTCTATCGAAAAATGTACAAATTTAGCTTGCTGTCAAAACAAAAACAAATATATATGGTGGCTCGCTACCGCTCGCCAGGAAAATATTGACACCTGGATGGGGGTAAATGTTTTAAAAAATTAGGCTGAATGGGGCCGAATGGATACAAACCAAGGAGAGAGGGAGAGAAAGAGCAAAAAAGCGAAGTGGGGTCCCTTAAGAACGGCTTGTTACTTATATACAGTAAACTCATTGGGTATTGTAATGCCCTCGAAAAAATCCCGCAACCCCATTACTGTACTACCCGAGTTGACGTCTGGAATAGCATAAAATAGTCGTTGGTGGCGACCCCACCCTGTGTATCACCAAGAGACTATCACCAGGTTCTTTCAAGGAGAACTAAAGTTGCTATTCTATTGTACGTCCGTGGTAGTACAGTGGGTTAGCGCGCGGGTCTGGTTGACCTACGGAGGATATGGTCACTAACCAGGGTTCGAACCCCACACCAGGCATCTCAATACCTGGGGAGTTTTCAGGAGGGTTAAAATCCCTCCAGGGTTCGAGCCCGCGCCAGGCATCTCAAAACCTGGGGAGTTTTCAGGAGGGTTAAATTCCCTTCGCACCCAGTATTTCAGGTATATTGAGTGATATGCCTTTCTATCCTTATATTAGATGGCTTTATTACTACCAAATTATATACCTAATGTTTTTATATACCCGTTTCATGCCCTTGATTTAATAATAATAATACAAATAATTAAAGTTGCAAGCAACGTTGTGCGGGGTTCGTGCGGGGTTGCACGCAGGGTATTGTGTTGGATACAAGGACTGTGCCACATATATCAAAATATCATGTATCTCATCGGGCATGGAGAAAGTACAGAAGGAATATAGTGTAGCCATTTTGGCTATGGCCACTTAGACCATTAAGGAGTGTGACCATTTTGGTTAAAGCTATTAATCCTGTACGAGTTGTTGTTGTTGTTGTTGTTCCCTAAGCTGCCTGGCCGAACAGCCCCGAGTCCCTGAGGAAGGCCATGGCCACGATCGGGCTTTCCCACAGAGCTCTCATTGAGTGTAGATTGTGTTGTTGGCGTAAGTGGTTGTGTGAAATGCAGTCTTCTATTATGTGTTTAATGGTATGGGGTGCTGTGTTACATCCCGGGCAGGCATCGACAACGGAGTCATCCAGTCTCTTCTGATAGCTCAGGAGAGCTGGATGGAGTCCGCATCTCAGCCTGGCCAGGTGGACTCTGTCCTCGCGAGGAAGGGAGGATTCAGAAGGATGGATTTCGGGAGGTCGTGCTTGGGTGTTGTTTTGATATTTCTTGGTGTCTGTGGGTGTGTTGCCATGTAGTTTAGTGGGTGGTCTTGGTTCGTGGAGGCTGCTGCCAGGAATTGAGTGCCTCTCATGATCACTGATCTTATGTATTGTTTATATACTGTGGTGGTAGTTTCTTTGTTGTATCCAAATTTTGTGTGAGCAAGTGACCTGAGGGCATTAATTCTGGGTGTCAGTTTCTTTTTAATGTTTGTGGTGTGCTGTTTGAATGTCATATGAGTATCATATGTTACTCCTAGGATTTTGTGTGTGTGTGTATGTGTGTAATCCCGACACTGACTTACGGAAGCGAAGCATGGACGTTGGTTGAGAGACTCAGACCAAGAGTGAGAGCAGTGGAAATGAATTACTTAAGGAGTGCGTGCGGAGTTACATGGAGGGATGGACAGACTAATGAGGAAGTAAGAAGGAGGTGTGGTGTGGAGGTAGATGTGCTGGAAAGTGTGAAAAAGAACAACTTGAGATGGTTCGGCTATATGGAACGTATGGAAAGCGAGAGAATGACTAAGAGGGTGTATGAGAGCGAGGTGGAGGGACAGAGAGGGAGAGATAGACCGAATGAGAGGTGGAAGGATGGAGTGAGGAAGTACATGAACGAAGGCGGTGCTGGTTGGGGGGAGGGGCGTCGACTGACTGGGGACAGAGGTGCATGGGGGCGGTTCGTTCTTGGCCACCCCTTCGGGGATCACGGCGTCAGGCAATAGATGATAGATAGATGTTAAAAATATCTTATATATTTTTGTTTAGCTTTACTTGGCATTCCTCTTCCTCTATGTATCTAGCAATTTAACCCCCTCAAACTCCTTATGACGTGATGGTGTGGTAAGTACCCCGGGCCAAAAAGCTCTAAAAGACGATCGAGTGATAACTCAAGCGAGCTTGAAATACGCAGGCGTTTCGTTCATGGTCACCCCTTCGGGGATCAAGGTGTCCGGCAATATATACCGGTAGGCTATAGATAAATTAATTTTTGGGCTATTTCTTCCATTTTATTTATCCTGTTAAAGTGCTTGATTGATTTTTGTGCTAATGTAGTTAGTATTTGGTGTAATTTCACATATTTCAGCTAAATCTGGAGAGCACATGCAATTTATTTGTGCATGTTCAGTAAGTATTGCTGGGGAAAGGGTTAACGTATTCATCTTTTGGGGTATTTATTCTATGTTTTTATCCTGTTTCTGTGATTGATTGAGTTTTGTGCTAATGTAGTTGGTATTTGTTATAATTTTACATATTTTAGATAAATCAGAAGAGCACATGCAATATATTTGGGCATTTTCAGTTAGTATTGCTGGGGAAATGGTTAACATACAGTATTCATCATAGGAAGGGAAGAGGATGTGTAGCTCAGATCTTTGCCCTGAAATATGTTGTGGAGAAATATCTTGATAAGGGAAAAAAGTTGTATGCTGCCTTCATGGAATTGGAGAAGGCCTATGACAGAGTTGATAGAGAAGGTACCGGTATGTAGAAAGTACTTGGAATATACGGAGCAGATAGCAAGTTGCTGAAAGCAGTGAAAAGCATGTATGAGGGTGCAAAGGTGTCAGTATGTGTTGAGAATGAACAGAGCGAGTTCTTTGATCTGAATTTTGGGTTAAAGAAAGGGTGTGTGATGTCCCCGTGGTTGTTCAATATATACTGAACTGTATATGGATGGAGTCATAAAAGAAATGCAAGGATGAGCAGTGGATGTTGGTGTACCACTAATATGGGAAGGCAACGAGTGGAATGACAGAGTTGATAGAGAAGGTATGTGGAAAGTACTGTACTGAGAATATATGGAGTAGATGGCAAGTTGCTGAAAGCAGTGAAGAGTATGTATGAGAGTGCAAAGGTATCAGTATGTGTGAAGAATGAACAGAGGGAGTTCTTTGATCTGAATGTTTGGTAAAGCAAGGGTGTGTGATGTCCAGATGGTTGTTCTATATAATTATACAGTATATGGATGGAGTCATAAAAGAAATACAAGGAAGAGCAGTGGATGTTTGTGTACTGCTGTTTGCTGATGATATGAATGGGAGTTGCAGGGTCTGGTAAATATTTTTGGAACAGTGTGCGAAAAATGGAATCTGAAGGTAAATGCGGGGAAGAGCAAGGTTATGGTCTTCGAAAGGGGTGAAGCCACAGAGTGTGAGGTGAAGTTGAACGGTCAGGCTATGGAGATTGTCAGCTCATTTAAGTATCTTGGCAGTGTACAGAGTAAAGATGGGAGTATGGATGAAGAAGTGTGGGAGAGGGTGCAACAGGGGAAGAGGGTTGTAGGAATGCTGAAAGCAATAACATGAAATAGGGTGGTCAGCATGGAACTGAAGAAGTCATTGCACGACAGTGTGGTAATCCCGACACTGACTTACGGAAGCGAAGCATGGACATTGTTGGAGAGATTCAAACCAAGAGTGAAAGGAATGGAAATGAGTTACTTGAGAAGTGTGTGCAAAGTTACATGGAGGGATAGACAGACGAATGAGGAAGTACGAGAGAGGTGTGGTGTGAATATACTGGAAAGTGCGAAAAAGAACACCTTGAGATGGTTCGGCCATGTGGAACGTATGGGAAGCGAGAGAATGACTAAGAGCGTGTACGAGTGAGGTGGAAGGACAGAGGGAGAAATAAACCGAGAGAGAGGTGGAAGGATGGAGTTCAGAAGTATATGCGTGAAAGCGGTGCTGGATGGGAGGAGGGGCGTCGACTGACTGGGGACAGAGGTGCATAGGGTGTTTCGTTCGTGGCCAATCCTTCGGGGATCAAGGCGTCCGTCAATAGATAGATAGATAAATTCATCTTTAGGGCTATTTCTTACATTTTCTTTATCCTGTTAGTGTACTTTATTAAATTTGTTGGTAATGTAGTTGGTAATTGGTGTAATTTTACATATTTCAGATAAAGGATGTCAACAGAATAACAAATGATGAGCTGAAGAGACGTTTAGGTATAAAGAGTATTAGCGAGGAGATGCGTACAAGTAAACTGGGATGGTATGGACATGTGGAGAGAATGGATGAACAAAATTGGGTGAAAAGATGCAGGTCTGCGATTGTGGAGGGAGCTGCACCAAGGGGTGGACCGAGTAAGACCTGGGATCGGACTATACGTGCCGATCTCAAATCCAAAAGCTTGACAAGTAAAGCATCCCTTAACAGGGTTGCCTGGAACGCCGCCATTAGGAAAAGAGACTGAAACTGCACATCTGTGTGGAGCACTCAGTCTTAAAATGTTATGTATGTATGTATGTATAAATCTGAAGAGCACATGCAATCTATTTAGGCATTTTCAGTCAGTATTGCTGGGTAAAGGGTTAACATATTAATCTTTTGGAGTATTTCTTCCATTTATTTATCCTGTTAGTGAGTTTTTTTTATTTCAGTGCTACTGTAGTGGTATTTGGTGTAATTTTACATATTTTAGATAAATCTGAAGAGGACATGCAATATATTTGGGCATTTTCAGTCAGTATTGCTGGGGAAACAGTTAGCATACTGTAGTCATCTTAGGAAGGGAAGAGGATGTGTAGCTCAGATTTTTGCCCGGAAATGTGTTGTGGAGAAATATCTGGAGAAGCGACAAAAGTTGTATGCTGCATTTATGGAGTTGGGGAAGGCCTATGACAGAATTGATAGAGAAGGTATGTGGAAAGTACCGGTACCGGTACTGAAAATATACGGAGTAGATGGCAAGTTGCTGAAAGCAATTAAGAGCATGTATGAGGGTGCAAAGGTGTCAGTATGTGTGGATAATTAACAGAGCGAGTCCTTTAATCTGAATGTTGGGTTAAAGCAAGGGTGTATGTGATGTCCCGATGGTTGTTCAATATATACCAGTACAGTATATGGATGGAGTCATGAAAGAAATACAAGGAAGAGCAGCGGATGTTGGTGTACCGCTGATAAGGGAAAGAAACGAGTGGAAGTTGCCTCAACAGTACAGTACCGGTACTACTGTTGCTGACAACACAGTTCTGATGAGCGATAGTGAATGGGAGTTGCAGGGTCAGGTAAATATGTTTGGAACAGTGTGTGAAAAACGGAATCTGGAGGTAAATGCTAGGAAGAGCAATATTATGGTCATTGAAAGGGGTGCAACCATAGAGTGTGAAGTGAGGTTGAACGGCTATGAAGAATGTCAGCTCATTTAAGTATTTGGGCAGTGTGTTGAGTAAAGATGTGAGTAGGCCTATGGATGACTCAGCCTCCAGCGACGGCGATAATCGACGAGTGTGACTCGTGTTGGACTCGCGCACCGACTCGGCTATGTGTGAACCAGCCTTTAACCACGGTGATCGACATATGTAAACATGACGGCGGCGGTGTCGGCGGCGGACACTTGCGATAATGTTCCCGTCTATTTTGAATGCCATTGGATACAATAATATGTTGAGGGGGGGCTTTGCCCCCATGACGTGTTGTCATCATCATATATATTGCCAGTAGGGGGCAAACAACCAAAAAAATTGCCGCAAAGCCCTCCCCTCAACATATTATTGTATCCAGTGGCAGTCAAAATAGACGGGAACATGATGGCAAGCTTCCGTCGCCGCTCTGCGCAGTGTAAACAATGGTGGCGGTACGCCCGAACTCTACATTCTACCCGGCTAGGCCTATATTATAGGCTACAATAAATAAGTAGGCTAGGCTATTTTTTCTATAGGCTATGCCTAGTCTAATATTACAATTTAAGGTAGCATTCAAGTTGACTACAGCAGGACTTACCCTTGACCAGGTATAGGCTATCCTAGTGTTTAATAGGCCTATACCCCTTTGAAAGGACATTAGCCTAGCCTAACCTAACAACCTTACCTAACCTATTATAGTAGGGTATTATGGGTGGGGGCTGCTGCCCCCGCACCCCAATTTTTGGTGTATTTGTCTATATTGTCTGTGAAGTGGGAATGTTTTCAATTTGTCGATAACGAAAATCCTCCATGCGGACTATAGCTTATGGAGAAAAATATGGCGAATCTATTGTTGCCTATTATCTCTAATAAATTGTTTCTCATAATGCTGCAGTAGTGTCGTTTAAAATACCAACCATTTAATTGTGTGCCTTTAAAAATTACCTAAATTAGGCTATAGGCTACTGGAAGATTAGAAGAATCTTTAAGAAAGACTAGGTTAGGGTTATTGTCATGCCAAAGCTAGATTATAGCCTAAATATAAAAGGAAGTGAATAAAATGAAATATGCCGAAAAAAATCGACGTCAAAATAGACGCGAAGTTAACCGCGACGATCGCCCTATGTAAACATGACGACCGTACACCCGGTAACTACATCCATCCCATTAAAAGTTACTGTGGGACACCAAATATGTTGAGGAGGTCTCTGCGGCTCTGCCCCCCCACGTCGGCCCGTCACGTATTATGATGTACGGTAAGTCATCATCATCTGTGCTAATTCATAGGATCCCCAATTAAGGACAAAGTCAATCAACAGACGAAATAAGCTCCCAAATTACAATAACATAGCGGCCCGCCGTTTATGGGCGACTTTTTACACGTCATTTTAAATGTTACTTTCCTGCCCTGGTCTAGGCCTAATAGATTTTTTCCAAAGAATCAAACTTAAATTAAAAGGAAGTAGCCTAGCCTACAGTTTATAGGAAGGCTATTCCAACATGCATTCCAGAACTTAGGCTAGCCTAGGCCTAGGCTATATGAAAATTTGTGGGTGGTCTGCCAAAAAAGAATCACTAGGCCTATTAGGCTATTGGTAGGCTAGTATGGGGTGCATTTTGCAAATTTTCTGAACTCTTAGGCCTAGGCTAGGCTAAATTAAAACTCACAAAATCTGAGTAAAACCAGCACTAGAATTTTGTCTTGTCTTGTCTTGGGGTAACCTCAGGCGAATACTCACCCACTCCGGCCCTACCGTAGTCGCGGAGATCCTATGTCACAATTAAATTAGTTTATAGTTAAGGTTAAAATTCACCACCGTGTCACGTTCATTCTAGGTCATTCGTAGAACCGTAACACTGTAAAGGCAACAACCCAATAGCAGGTCATCAGGTGGTGAACCAGAGACCTACAAACCACGGTACTAGGGCCAGAGCAATGTCTTGAAGCGAAGTGCCCTTATCAACCAACCCCAGATAATCCAGTAGGAGCTGTCGGAAGGAATCCATCTTTGAAGACAGAAAGGGACACCCATCCACATGCTCAGTGACGGGACGAGGCGAGGCTTAGGAGGCATATGTAGGACGACCAGATGTAGGATGTGGAGGGGAAGAGGTACCGTACGACGATACATGGGATGCGGAGACTGCGGAGGGAAGAGCTCGTCAAAGTCATACGGTTCCTCAGGACCTCAACAATAACCGGGGGACGGCCGGTGCGGGCAATGGTCGATCGCCGTAGTTAATATAAGTTCGCGTCTATTTTGACGGCGATTTTTGTTGTAGTTAGGCTAGGCCTAGGCTATTTGCCCCCTGCTGGCAATATATATGATGATGACAATATGTCATGGGGGGCGATTGACCCTCTCAACATATTATTGTATCCAACGATCTCTACCTCTGTATCTCAAAAAGGGCTAGAGCAAATTGGCTATAAATTTCCACATCTAAGCTATTCCTTGACAGATTTGCTCCCTCCAATTAATATTTATTAGCATAAATTCAGCCTAGTTTAGCCTATAAAACAAAACTAACATTTGTTTAGCCTAGGCCTACATATAAAAAGAAAAAACCCACTCGTACTGCAATTATAAGCATAAATATGAGTATCTAAGTTACAAAGCAAATGTTTTTGTATAGCCTAAAATAAACCATAAAATTGTCATCTTTCAACTGTTGAGGTCATAAATATAAAAAAATCTAATACATTAGGAAAAAATGCGTTAAGAGTTGTGTTAGCGGGTCTATCGTCCCCTTTATTTACGTAGTCGCACGCTCGCAGTTACATTCGCGTCTAATTTGACTGTGGTTATTTGCCCCTGCTGGTGATATATATGATGATGACAATAAGTCATAGGGGGATAAAGCCCCTTCAACCCATTATTGTATCTCACGGCCAGGCGTTGGGTAAATTGTTTTGTTACCGGCCGGCGGATTGAGGGTGGCTTTACCAAGTTACCCCAGCAGTTAAATTAGAAGCGAATGTAGGCCTAGCTGCGAGCGTGCGACTAGGCTATATAAACAAAGCTTTTGGTATGCCCACAACTACAACTCTTACCAAAACTGCAATTAGCCTATTTTTGTTTTGTTTTTTCAGTCTAGGCTAAATTGGTGAGGCTAGGCTAAATTATTTAGCTGCAATTAGCCTAGCCTATTTTTGTTTGTTCTTTCAGTCTAGGCTAAATTGTGGTAGGCTAGGTTAAATTCTTTAACATGTGTACTATTGTGTAGGCCTGTGCTTTCCAATAGAAGTAAAAATATGTAGCATAGCCTAATGCAATTTTACTAAAACCCAAGCCTACCTGAATATAGCCCTATGCAGAGCTCAAAAGCAAAAAAAAAAAAAAAAAAATTTGAGCAGTGAAATAAAATTAAGCTAGGCCTAGGCCTGGTTTCTCATAGGCCTAATAACCTAATGAAGTATACTATAGCCTAACCTAATTTAAGTTATTTCACAAAATACTAATAGGCCTACCCAGCCCTCCTCATGCATTATTTTCCATTGTAAAATAAGTTTGTGATACACTACGAAAGATTATTCAACATGGAATTTGACTGGAATAGAGAAGCTTAGCAACCAAAAGCCAATACTCCCCCCTCCCTGTGATTGTGCCAGCTTTTGTAAGCAGTGCAATAACTTAATGAAGGACAGAAAAGCTGCAGGATGCTCTGGCATTCTAGCTGAGATGATTAAGGCCTCAGGTGAGAAAGGAGTAGGTGTGTTCAATGAGCTAATTAACTTCATCATCAGAGAGGAAGTAATCTCTGATGAATGGCACAAAAGTATATTATATACTGTATACGAGCAAAGGGGACTCATTGGATAGGGAAAATTATAGGGGCCTGAAAATACTTGATCAAGTCATGAAGGTCTGTGAGAAAGTCTTTGAAGGAATGATATTGACGATATGCAGTTTGGTTTCATGCTAGGACACGGCACAATCCAAGTCATGAAGGTATTTGTGTGGTAATGAAGATGTATGAGGACTCACAAACGGCAGTGAGGGTGAAAGATGTACCGGTACTGAGTGATGAGTTTTCAGTTCGCGTCGGAGTCCACCAGGGCTCTGTGTTAATGAAGCCCTTTCCTCTTTTTTTTTTATGGTTCTGGAGGCACTATCTGGTGATTTCAGAGTTGGGCTCCCCTGGGAACTGCTATAAGGGTCCTGAAAATGCTTGACAAAGTCATGAAGGTCTGTGAGAGAGTCTTAGAAGGTATGATAAGGGAAAGATACTGTATGTACTGTATGTACTTAAAAGACAGGGATCTGATTTTGTGTTTGCAGACCGGGAGAAGGCCGTTGATAAGGTGGCCAGAGAAGTTGTGCAGTAGGCTAGGAGAAAACTTGGCGTTGAGGAGTGGCTGGTGCATGTGATAATGAAGATGTACGAGGACTCACGAACGGTAGTGAGGGTTGTGATGTTTCTGCATAGTAGCCACGTGCGGGCATGCGCGCGCGTCGGCTGCCCAGCCGTTTAGAAACCGGCTGGTGGCAGCCGGCCGGCCGGCTTTTCCTTAGTATATATCCTACGACAATGTAACTAATGTCTGGGATATTCTTATGTATATATATATAATATATACAAGCTGTGTATATATTCACAGCTTGTAGCTGCCCTTATTCTTAACCAATGCATCTTAGTATATTTTATTCTCGATAGTTGATTATTTCATTATAATATATAAGATGTAAGTCTAGTGAGGGCGGGAGGAGACGAGCGGGAGAGAGAGACCGGCTTGAGACGTTGCTTCGCTTGCCAGCTTGGGACGAGCCTGATGTTGCCACATACATTTGATTGCAACGTTAGGCTTAGTTTCGACTCACGCACGGGGTAGAGGATTTTGACCCGGTAACTGTGTGAAGTGTTGCCAAGCCTGGGATGTATTTTGCATGCCTAGTGGGGGGTCCAGACAGATTCAAGACTCAGAGCTCACCTCACTGTCGTACCCTTCGGACCCCCTTGATATCTATCCCTCTCAACCCCACTTAGAAACTTTCTCTCTTACTTTGTATACCTTCCTTCCACTACTTCACCAATCTATTTAATTATCCCATCCCCTTGATAGACCTTATATCTATTATTGTATTAACGACGAGCTCTCAGATAACTAGATAGGATTTTGGGCCTTATGCAGAGACGTAATTGTTAATGAGACCTAGGAAGCTTTTTTGTTGTCTCATATTTGGTGGTTTCATGCTTGCTAGTGTTCTTGTGTCAGGTTAGCAGGGGCTAGACCGGAGGGGAGGCTTTTTGCGATCCTTTAAGTAAAGTCTGCTGGTGCGAGTCCTGTGGACCCGCACGACTTTACTAGGATACCCGTGGGAGTCTGGGGGCATTTTCTTGTCTGTGTCCCTGTGTGTCTAGTGTTGTGTTGTGTGAGGGCCCTTGCCTAGTCCATTCAGCACTGCGCTAGCACGTCTTGCTTTTGTTTTAGGGTCGCCAGGAGAGAGTCAGATACTTGCAATCTGAGTCTCTCAAGAGAGCACCCTTTCAATTAGAGTAATTTGGCGCACAGACTTGGGAACGTCCCTAGGCTAGAGCAGGTGGCTCAGCCCGGGTATCCGAAGCCTATATCCTTCCAGCTAGACCTCTACCACCTGGCAGATTAACAGCTAGGGGTTATTATTTCTGTATGCTTGTTATTGTGCCACAGTTTACCGTTTTTGTGAGCATTGTGAGTGAGGGTGTGGCTTAGAGACTCTGTCCGAGCAGGCTTGCCTGACTAAGAGTGAGAAGCACACCTGTATGTGGTTATGTTGCGAGTTGCTGCCTTTATTTAATTATACCTATGCCATTATACACTGTATGGCCTATCACTAGTATTTATTCCTGCTTATGAGTTAAGAGTTCTCTAAATCCGTAACGTACTTTCTTTGCTAAGCATCAGATCCTACAGTAGCCGCATGCCATTTAGAAACCCGCATCTTGTCTACCTGTACGATGTTTTAAGGGCTGTTTGCTTTCACCTTCTTTCACGCAGGGGTGATTAGTTGTATTAATTAACGTAACGTTAAATGTACTTTCTTCTAGTTTGTTATTAAATTGTTTCTGCAATTTAATTCCGTTATCTATCTTTTCCTTGAAGCTTTAAATCAACTTAATTGTGTGATCTTTTATATAGCCTGCTTGATTATCAGCAGTCTATATAGTCCATGAGCCAGGCCAGATATCGGTACCACCTGGGGTGACTAAACACGAATGGTACTAAAATGTTTATAGAGTGACTGTAAGTACATTAAGATATGATAGCCTTCTCGCACTGGTAGCTTAGTCTAATTTTTTTGATGCAATAGGGGCGCTACCCAAAAATAAAGATTTTTAGCGTGACGCTCGGCGTTTTCCTCATTTTCTTTAAAATCCATCACACAATCATCGCGAAACTTTGAACACCTATGTAGAATTATATTCTCTACCAGAGTTGTTCCTAGGTATTTTTCAAATTTCTTCGGAATATACTCTATATTTTGGGTATTTTCCTCTAAATCTAGAATAAATCCTTAAATATGGGGAACATTGAAAAATATATTCTAACAGCTCTTGTAGCTTATTTGATTCTCTACAAGAATTATTCCGATGTGTATTTCAAGTTTCTCCATATTTAGGGGTTTATTTCATATTTGGGGATTTTTTGTTATATTTTGGGGATAATTTATTATTGGAAGGAGCAAACATATGTAGAGTGGTTTCCATGTAATGTGTTTGTTTGTTCATGGTTTAATGGTGATATTTTTTGCAGGTGTGTGTCGACTGTTTGACGGCAGGATGGAACCATCTGCGAGGAAGAGAGCACGGATCGACTGTATCATCCACTGCTCTGATGATGACAGCGATGCTCTGGTGTCACCACAGGATTTGGACTCCTGGAACACATTGCTCAGGGCTGCAGAAATCAGGCAGCATGATCCAGTCCTGGAAGCAGCCAAGGGCCTTGAAGAAGGAGGAATACCACACATACATTATCACCGTAAATGTCGTAGTCTCTTTACAATGAAGAAGTCACTGGATTCTATCCTTGCCAAGGGTGTCAAGATAGAATCAGCAAGCGTCGACCCCAGGAGGAGGGCATCAAGGGATGCCCCTAGTACTAGCAGGGTGTATGCCAAAGTATGTATCTTCTGCGAGAAGTCAAGCAAGTACATAAAAACAACAAAGACAAGGGAGCCACTCATACAGTGTGTTGAGCTACGAGCAGATGAGAAGATTCGCAGAGCAGCAATAAGGAAACTCAACCAGAGAATCCTTGGTTTAGTTAGCAGAGACCTTGTTGCTGCAGAGGGTCACTACCACAAGTCGTGCTACAAACTCTTCACAAAAGATGATTTCCCAGCGGCCGCCAGGTCGGGTGCAGGTGAAAATCAGGAAGAAAGCGAGGAAGCACGCTACGAAGAGGTTGAGACAGAAGCCCTCGAGGAACTCTGCTTGTATATAAGGACCAAATTATTCCCCAACCCAGAGGTACTGCCTATGACAAACCTCACATCTAGGCTTGAGAGATCCATGATGTCCCGTGGTATTATCCAACTGAAACCAGCGACAATGAAACATGTTCGCCGAAAGATTGAAACCGAGTTTGGAGAATCACTACGCTTTGTCCCAGATGAGAAAGGAAAGCTTCTAATCTATCCACGCAGCCTCTCAATGGACGACCTTGCCCGGCAAGCACACACAATGGCAAAAGACCTGCAAGAAGCAAGAGCAGCTAACTCTGAAGATGTCTTAACCAAAGCAGGAATGCAGCTGAGGAATGAGATCAATAAACAAGATGTGAGTCAGCCATGGCCTCCCGATACAGATCAGAATGTCATTCCTGCAGCAGTCACTCAATTCCTGCACACCCTGCTGACAGGAGAGTGTGAGTGTGAAACTCCCTCTGAAAGAGCTCAACGTCTTGCCACTTCCTTTGGCAGTGACTTGGTCTTTGCTGTTACCAGTGGCAAGACAAAACCACCCAAGCACGTACTGCTGACCAATGCTGTAAAGTCTTTGACAGGAAACACAGAACTGATCCGAACTCTGAATCGTCTTGGTCACTGTGTGTCTTACTCAATGTTTGAGGAGATCGATACAGCCCTTTGTATCCAGAAGCTGGAATGCTCAAAGGATGACATTCCACTGCCAGCAAACATCTACCCTGGTGTGTTCACAACCCTGGCCTGGGATAACATTGACCGACTTGAAGAGACCCTAAGTGGAGCAGGTACTTCTCATAGAGTCAATGGCATTGCTGTCCAGTCCAAGGTTGCAGGCTCTGTGCCAGAGAAAGTCCTGCCAGAGATTACCAAGTCCAAGATAAGAAGCATCACTCAGACATCATCAATGCTGCCAATATACAATGTTGGGCGGCGGGCAGGGCCACCTAGGATTGAGACTGCGTATGTCGACACTACCAAGGAAGTCCAGGATTCAAAGACAAAGAACCATATCTGGCTTCTTACTCGAATGTCAGACCATGAGGACCAGTCCATCAGCAGTTGGACTGGGTTCAACATCAAAATGCGCAGAGACATTGCAGTGGTTCAGGACACTGTAAGCTACCTGCCCACTATCAATGCTCCCGCAACAGAAATGTCCACCGTTAATGAAATCTTGGAACAAACGCATGCTATCATGCAGTCCTTACAGCTTAACAAGATTGTGTGCGTGTTTGATCAAGCACTCTATGCCAAAGCTGCCGAAGTTATCTGGAAACAAGAGAAGTTCAAGAACATTATCATCAGGATGGGCGTCTTCCACACAATCTGTAATCTCATCTCCACCATAGGAAAGAGGTTTCAAGATGCAGGTCTTAGAGATCTGTGTGTGGAATCAGGTATCATCGCAGAAGGATCAGTGTCAGGAGTGATGAACGGCAAGAGGTACAACAGAGCAGTGAGACTACACAAGCTCGTGTATGAAGCACTGATGAGGCTTGCATGGAAAGGCTTCCTTTCATGGCTAGAAGAAAACCATTCAAGGGACATACACCATCTAGATGAAACACTGAAGGACATCAACAGCTTTCACAGCAATGTGTCTCAGGGACTCTTTCAAGAGCTGATGGAGAGTGAATCATGCACACATATCATGAAGCTTTTCCAAGTTTATCTTGAGACCCTCAGAGATGAACACAACCTCTCAGCATTCTGGATGTCATACCTGGACATGGTTGAGATCATGCTGGACTTAATTCGAGCCTCCAGAGAAGGCAACTGGATGCTCCACCTAGGAGCAATCCGACAGATGATACCGTGGTGTTTTGCCTATGACAAAGTGAACTATGCCCGGTTCCTAACCTACTACTATGCCTTGATGTCTCGACTGCCCATTGAACACCCAGAGGTCCATGAACACTTCATGCAAGGTGGCTTTTCGGTCCAGATCGGTAGCAAGAATCCCTTTGGACGGATCCCTGTGGACCAGACAATCGAAGAGACGATCAACAAAGACACCCAGACACCAGGGGGCACAAAAGGCTTCAGCCTGAAAGGCGGAGCTGTCGCCAGGTACTACCTGACATCGGAGTATCGCAGCAGGTACTTAAGGCAGCTCAGGACTATGGTAGTAGGCCAAAAGTATACTGACTTCAGCCACCCAGACCTACAGATGCCCAGGATTAGAAGAGATGAGGCCGATGTCCAATCTTTAGTTCAACTGATGGAGACCAGCTGGTTGAACCCCTTCAACGCAGAGCAAGAAGATCTTGTCAGTTTGTCAACTGCGACTATGGCACCACCAGAAGTTGTCAAAGACCTTCTAGGGGCCTACAGAATAGGAGAGGATGCATATCAAGCCTTCAAGGAAGAGCGCCTGGAGATCGATACGCCAACTATACAGTTTCATGACACGATGACGAAGACGAAACTGAGAACATTCACTAACATCAGAATGAAGCCACGCTCACAAGACCATGCCAAGGAGGTTATCTTAAAGGCTGACAGGAACCTATTTGGCCAGATGATCCTTGTTGCCGAGAACAGAAAGCTCAAAATGAGTGATGTCTTGGCTCATCCCCTGGGGCCTTTGCCTTGGGCACTTGCCAGCGGTGATGGGTCTCTCCGCAAGACCAACAAGGCTGCCCTCGCAAAGGAGTTAGAGAGGAATGTTTCTCCTGCAGAAGTGATACCCGAGCCCTCTGCTACCATAATTGATGGGATGAGCCTGGTCCACCAACTGAAGGGAAACGACAAAACTTTTTCACAGCTTGCAGGTACAGCACTGAGTCACGCTGTTCATGAAGGTGCTAAGAGCAGGCGCATTGATGTTGTGTTTGATATCTACAAGGAGACATCCATCAAGGATGCAGAACGAGCCAAAAGAAGTGCAGGCACAGGAATTCATTTCAAGAACATTCAACCTGGGCACAACATCCAGCAGTGGAGAAAGTTACTCGGTAGTTCCTCCAACAAGGCAAGTCTTATCAAGTTCTTGGTAGAAGAATGGAAGGCACCACAGCACAGGGAGAAGCTCAAGGACAAGGAGCTGTATGTCACATGTGAGCAGCGCTGCTTCAAGATCACCAAAGAGCAGTGGGAAGAGGCTCCTGAGCTTAAGTCAACTCAAGAAGAAGCAGACACGCCTTCTTCTCCATGCACTTCATGCAGCAGAATCTGGGAACAAGTCTGTCATCATCACTGCAGAAGATACAGACGTCATGGTGTTGTGTCTTGGCATGTGCCACAAGATCCCATCCCATCTGTTCCAGAAGTGCGGGACGAAGAACCGGACAAGATTCCTGGATATCACCACACTGAGCCGCACACTGGGAGGCAGCGTGTGTGATTCATTGATTGGTATGCATGCCTTTACAGGCTGTGATACCGTCAGTGCATTCGCTGGCCGAGGGAAGATGACGACACTCAAGCAGGTGAAGATGGACAAGACATACCAGCATGCTTTTCACGAACTTGGACGCTCATTGGAAGTGTCTCCTGAACTCTTTGAGAAGCTACAGGAAATCACCTGCCACATGTACCTACCATCTACCCACACAACTAAGGTAAACAAGCTTCGGTATGAGCTGTTCTGTGCAAGACGTGGAGAGGTAGAGTCAAGTCAACTCCCTCCTTGTGAGGACTGCCTCTTCATGCATGCACTGCGTGCAAACTACCAGGCTGCGATCTGGAGGAGAAGTCTTCAGAGCCAGCCATTTGTTGCGAACCCAACAGACTGCGGTTGGATGACAGATGAGGACGGTAAGCTTGCCGTCAACTGGATGCGAGGCTCACCAGCACCAGATGCTGTTATGCAGCTACTGTCTTGCAAGTGTGTGCGGTCATGCGAACTCCCTAAGTGTACTTGCCTCAGCAATGGTCTAAAATGCACGGACATGTGCAGGTTACAGACATGTCAGAACAAGGCTATTGAAGAAGAGCCGGTGGCACAACAGTCAGATTCCGAGTCTGACGTAGATGATATTTAGGAGTAGTAATTTGCCATAATAGTATGTACAAGCCCATGGCATGCTTAGTGTGTATTTACAGGACTTGTATTAAATGTGACAATTACTATATGCATTTTGTTGACATTTAGGCATTCCTGTCCCCAAATTTGACATTTTAAAAAATTTCGGAATTTTCGGTAGGGTATGTCTATTCAAGAAGTGATAACGACCATTAAGCTACCAATGTGCAAGGGCTATCATATCAAAACATAAACTAGAGACATGTAGCAAGCTAAAAACACCTAAGAGAATTAGTCACCCCGGGTGGTACCGATATCCCAAAATTCGGGTCTTGGCTCATGGACTAATAGTGCGTGCACCCTGTAACCGAGTCATAGGATACCTCGTTGTCCAGGCAGGACTCTTGACGGTTTAGGGTGGTTTGTTGCCTGGGTTTATAGATAAGGGTTGGATCTAGCGTTTTCCGTTGTTGCTTGTTGCCGCATACCTAGTCCAATAGAAAGAGCCCAGTGTTTATATATCCCAGGACGTAACAGGGTGAAAGGTGTACAGCTGAGTGAGGGACATATACAGTACTTCTTGTTGAGGATATAGGGTAGTGAAGCTGTGAAGCTTATGTCACCCTATCCGGGCAGAAAGGACCCCAGGGTGGAGAGGTTTCACAGGGAGGACGGGGACATCGTAGATTTCAGGGGAGGGCACCCATGCCCCGCAGTCGACGGAGACAACCTCAGGAACTTCTTCGTTAGCAGGAGGACCTTGGATTGACATATACAGTACGGTACTAGATATTTGGTAAGGGTTAGCTTTATATCCCATGTACTGGTTACTAGGGACATATACTAGGTGTTAGGTGGAGGTTAGTTTTGTATCCAAAGTACTGGGTACTAGGGACATATACTAGGTGTTACGTGAGGGTACTGAGTGATGAGTTTTCAGTTCGCGTCGGAGTCCAACAGGGAAGTGTGTTAATTAAGCCCTCTCCTCTTTTTTTATGGTTCTGGAGGCACTATCTAGTGATTTCAGAGTTAGGCTCCCCTTGCAACTGCTATAAGAGGCCTGAAAATGCTTGGCCAAGTCATGAAGGTCTGTGAGTGTGAGAGAGTCTTTGAAGGTATGATAACTTCATGATATGAAGGTATGATAACTTTCCTGCAGGCAGCTGCAGGAAAGATATCTAAGAGGTGTTTTTCCGGTCCCGTCTCAAGACCACCGTCGCAAGATCTACCCGAAAAACTGTTTTTCTGGTCCCGTCGCAAGCCCACCTTTAGCAAGCGAGACACCAATATTCTCTTGCGACGGCAAGAGAGCTCCGGAGCTGGGTTGACGGCAAGCTGAAACATCTCACTCAACTTACTGTTTCTCCATTCTAATTTATTTCGGTATATTTGTTTATCCAAACATTATGTTATAATTTACTTGCCTATTATTAGGAAGTACTGTAGAGTAATAAGAGCCCACAGTAACGTATATCCAATTGTTGATAATAAATTAATGTGGGACAGTACGCTTGGTTAAATTTTGTCCACGAAACAACAACAAACCCCAGCTTTGACTAGGCCTAGGCTATGCTATTTACCGATTGTTTTTTCATATCAGAATTGCATTTATATAATCCTTATGATAATTAAATTGGCGGTGAATGTTATTCCGATGAAATGGAAGTTGTATAGCCTAGCCTATATATTTGTAAGATGTGTGCTGGCTTGGAGCAAGCCTGTGTTGTTTTTCCTGTCCTGTGATGATCTTGCGACGGCTCGGTTGAGACGGTGGTCTTGCGACGGGCCCAGAAAATCACGTCTCTACTGAAAGTAAGAAGTTGTGCAGTAGGCTAGGAGAAAATTTGGCGTAGAGGAGTGGCTGGTGCGTGTGTGATAATGAAGATGTATGAAGACTCACGAACGGTAGTGAGGGTGAAAGGTGTACTGAGTAAGGGACATATGCTAGGTGAAGGTTAGTTTTGTATCCCACGTACTGGGTACTAGGGACATATACTAGGTGTTATGTAAGGGTTAGTATTGTATCCCAAATGCTAGGTACTAGGGACATATACTAGGTGTTACGTGAGTGTTAGTTTGGTATCCCACATACTGGGTACTAGGGACATATACTAGGTGTTACGTGAGGGTTAGTTTTGTATCCAACGTACTGGGTCTAGGGGGCGGCAGCCTCCACCTAAAATACTAGGATAGGTTAGGTAAGGTTGTTAGGTTAGGCTAATGGGGATGGATGTAGTTTCCGAGTGTACGGTCGTCATGTTTACATTTGTCGATCGCCGTTGTTAACCTGTCCTTCCCTACCTATCATGTTGATTGGTTGTCCATCTTGATCTAATTCTTCAGGCCAGCCCTATTAGAGTATTTTGGGGGAACTCAGTGGTGTGGTTAAACTATTTTTAATATATATTTGTTTAAATATGTAAGATATGCAATAAATTATGTAATATATATTGTTTTTACTTTATACCTATACATATAATTGTCATTATTAAGGAAATTCCATAGACTATTTACATCGCTAGGCCTAGCTTCCTTATTTCTATTAATTTCCTCCAGTTCACAATGAAACCTATTGCTAATTTCCTTGTTCTTCAGCAGCCGCGGCGGTTTCGGCGTTGGACGCTTGGGATAATGTTCCTGTCTATTTTGAATGCCATTCAATACAATAATATGTTGAAAGCCCCCCCTCACCCTCCCCCCATTTTTTTTTTTTTTTTTTTTTTTCTATATTCCAACTACTCCCTCTCGGGCATAGGCTGAGAGCCTGTACATTCCACCGCTCAACACGGTGAAGCCCGTGAGGTCTTGTTCCAGTCTGGGAAGTGAGACATGTGAAGCATCCATCATGGCTCGAAGCAGCTCCATCTCTGAAGCGGCTGGTTGCTTCGTTCAAGTGCTTCACCGTCTCACCCTCCAGACTCAGACCCTCACTCTCAGAACGCCACCTATTGAGCAGTGAACTCACTAGGCATTGTCCCCCTGTAACATATTTTGAATATGGGAATATTCATACAGTGTTATTTAATCAGGGAACAATGAGGGTATTTTTTTGGCATTTCGGTGGGCTTTGTGGTAATGCACTGATACTAGGTACAGCACAAATTCAATCACAATAATATCTTCCCATTGACATATCGGGATTTGAACCCGGGTCCATTGGATTACCACTCCAGTGGCATGACCACTCCACCACACCTCCCCTAAAAAATGTCCCCATGACATGTTATCATCATATATATTGCCAGTAGGGGGCAAACAACCAAAAAAATTGCCGCAAAGCCCTTCCCTCAACATATTATTGTATCCAATGGCAGTCAAAATAGACGGGAACATGATCGCAAGCGTCCACCGCCGCCGCCGCCGTCATGTTTACATGGTCAATCGCCGCAGTTTGGTTAGGCCTATTTGCCCCCTGCTGGCAAATTATATGATGATGACAATATGTCATGGGGTGTTTGCCCCCCTCAACATATTATTGTATCCAACGGCATTCAAAATGGACGGGAACATGATGGCAAGCTTTCGTCGCCGCTCCACCGCCATGTTTACATGTGTCGATCGCCGTGGTTAAGTTTGCGTGTATTTTGACGGCGATTTTTTTCGGTTATTTGCCCCCTGCTGGCAATATAGAAGATGATGACAATATGTCATGAGGGGGGGGCCTCAACAATGACCTCTAACCTCTGTATATCAAATAGGGCTAGAGCATATTGGCTGCAAATTTCCACATCTAGGCTATTCCTTGACTGACTCTTCCCAAATGGTCGACATGTCACATATTAGCTTGATCACTCTAGGCCTAGTTGTTTTTTAGTTACAGAGGTTATAGCCTAGGTCATGATTTCTTGCCTACTTACAGCAAATAGACTAGGCCTATTGTAGATTGGTAAAATATTTGCTTAACCCGTCCAGCACCAGCGACGCGTCTGACGCGTCGGCAATGTATGTAACGCACAGCGCCAGCGACGCATCTGACGAGTCACCCTAATTGCCCCGACCGTAACCTCAGGCGTAGCCACTCGAGAGGGCTCAGATTTGTATGGGAACTGTGTACGTATCCCATGCAACCGTGCCGATGGTTGAAAACTCTCAAAGTCCACGTGCGTGCGCGTGAGCGCGCAATAACCTGTTTTTTTGGGGTAATTGCCTTCAATTTTTTACTCTTGTAAAATACGTTTTCGGGGGCTCTGTAGGACCATTCTTTAAGCTTTTTGAGCGGTTTTTCGTGGTTTTTCCTTCATTCCTAACCCATTCGCTATTGTTTCTGGAATAAAACCATTTTTTGAAAACCGGCCGGGTTCTGGTGAACAAACATTACAAAACTAGCCGGGGCTCCACGGGTTAATAGGCCTAGGCTATGTAATTGTCTCGATTTGACTAATTTTACCTAATTAGGCCTAAAGCAGCCTCAGTCTATTCCCAAACCCCAAACAGTATCCCATGTTAAGCCCTAGGCTAGGCCTAGGCCTAATCCCACTCTCAATCAACTAAAAATATTTTCTGAGATTCGAACGGTAATTCTGCATAACTACTACTCCTGCTATTTTATGTTTAATTTATTTTATTTGTGTATGTTAATGCTTTGTAAGTGTGTATTTTCTATTTAGAAAGTGAGGAAAGCCCAATTTATTAGCATTTGTATTATTAATTGTAATTCCGATACCTCAACAATCTAGGGGAGAGTTTGGGAATGCAGGGTTTTGGGTGGGGTAAAAATAGGGGTATTATGGGAATAACTCTAAAAATGTAATAAATACTATTGAAAAAACACCAAAATGTTGAAATCCGAGCCAAGTTTTGGCAAAAGTTGGCTCGGATTTGGCCAATTTTCAGAGTCCAAAAAGGGCAAAATTGGAAAACAAAATTGGCTCGGATTTCACCCTTTTTCAGCTGAAGAAAACCCCAAAGTGTTGACCAAACTTGGCTGGTGTTTGTCGAATTTTCAGAGTCCAAAATCACAGTAACCTCATTTTGAAAGTTGGCTAGGGTTTTCTTGTTTTTCACTGTTGAAAAACTCAGTAAGGATGTGGTTAACATTAGCCTAACCTAACCTAGTATTATGGGTGGGGGCTGCCGCCCCCACACCCCCGCTAAATCCATGAAATCCGAGCCAAGTTTTGTCATTAACCTAACCAAATAACCTAACCTAACCTAACCTAACCTAACCTAGTATTATGGGGTTAACATTAGCCTAACATTAGCCTAACCTAACCTAACCTAACCTAACCTAACCTAGTATTATGGGTGGGGACTGCCGCCCCCACACCCCCGCTAAATCCATAAAATCCGAGCCAAGTTTTGTCATTAACCTAACCTAACCTAACCTAGTATTATGGGGTTAACATTAGCCTAACCTAACCTAACCTAACCTAGTATTATGAGTTTTGCCCTTTTTGGACTCTGAAAATTGGCCAAAACTTGGCTCGGATTTCAACATTTTGGGTTTTTTTCAATTGTATTTATTACATTTTTAGAGTTCGGCTATTCCCACTGTCCACAATACCCCTATATTTACCCCACCCGAAACCCTGCATTCCCAAACTCTCCCCTAGATTGTTGAGGTATCGGAATTACAATTAACAATACAAATGCTAATAAATAGGGCTTTCCTCACTTTCTAAATAGAAAATAAACACTTACAAAGCATTAACATACGTGAGAGTGGGGGGGGGGGGCCTGAGGATATGTCCCTATATAATGGGCGAAATTGGCCTTTTTGACATGGAAAAGACCCTGTAATGCAAGCCCTAAGGGACTACTTACGGTTATATATTGAAGAAAGATAGCCATACTCGAGAAATACCGCCAAAAATACCCCTAAATGTGAGGAAAACTAACCTGGCATGAGGCCTTCCAGGAGGTTGTGTTTGAAACTGACGTCACACTTCACAGGCGAAGTGCATTGTGGGTACAAGTTAAAATGTATTGTTACAAATCGATATCCCAAAAACTAATGTAGAAAAATTAGAAAGTAATAAATTCAGACAGTATGTAAAACACTGGAAGAGACAATTGTAAAAGATAATAATTTGTTGGGAAAATAAATCACTAGGTGAAGCTCGACTCTCATTGGCTAATGAACATCTGGGAACTTCTGGGAGGAGCCTAGCATGTAAACAAAGTGTTGTGGACTGGACTGGACTGGCTGGACAAAACTAGGACTTAACTCTGAAAATTGTATAGGGGGGTGACAATGAAATTGACAAAATAAGAAAAGTATCCTTTATCCGCGCATCTGTAGGGCCCTCGAGTAAGGTAAGATCAACAACAAATAATTACCTAAGACAGGAATCCCGTAATCGAGGAGTAGTAGTGGTGCAGTGCAGTTAACCCGAAAATGGTTTAAAGGAAAGACCATCCTATATTATGTTCAAATAATATGTAATAGCACTGTGTATGGTTGAATTACATTTAAATAGTGATAGATGTGTATATTAATGGGATAAATACTCCGAAGTTCGCATACGTTCAGAAAATGTTGTGCAACACTGTTGCCAGATACTAATCAATCCCATTACCATTATATCATAATGGATTTTACTAATTTGCATAATTTCAAATACCTAGGACATTAATATAATATTTTCCTATCTTTTTTGTAGTGATATTTGTCTGATTTAGTGGTATATTGGTGTCTGTCTAGGGTTATAATGCATTGTGAAAGTTACCTCTGCATCTCTGACTTGGCTTAAGTACCCCTGCTTTCTTTGAGTACTACACGGCAAGAGAAGCTTTCGGTTCTGTCACAGACTGTCAGGTAACAGCAACTACTACATTCGACATCATGTTCAAATAATATGTAATAGCATTATCTATGGTTGTATTAGACAACAATCGTGATAGGTTTCTATTTTATGTGGATAAATAGTATTAAGCTGAATAAACTAAATACCGAAAGTTCACTAGAGTGGTTGTTGATATATATGAGGGAGGAAGCAGATAGGAAGGAAGGGCTAGGCAGTGTTGCCAGTTGTATCGCTAGATATTACCGCTAGATGTAGAGCTATTTACTTCAATTTAGCAGCCATTTTTCATATCTAGAGAGATTTACTAGGGATAATTTAAAAATGTCAGACATTCTAGTCATATTACATTGTAAAATTTGCAAAACAAACAAACCAAAACTCTTTAGAAATTGCAGCATTATTCTAACATTGTTTGACTATGTAGCAACATGCTAGCGACTTTTGAGAAAGGATCTAGCGGTATTTTGTGGAGACATACTGGGAGGGTGGGAGGGAGGTGGTGGTTGCAGTGTTGCCAGTTGTAAAGCTACATATTACCGCTAAATGTAGAGCTATTTACTTCAATCTAGCAGCCATTTCTTTTATATCTAGAGACATTTACTAGGGATAATTTGAAAATTTCAGACATTCTAGTCATACTACATTGTAAAATTTGCAAAACAAACAAACCAAAACTCTTTAGAAATTGCAGCATTATCCTAACATTGTTTGGCTATGTAGCAACATGCTAGCGACTTTTGAGAAAGGATCTAGCGGTATTTCGTGGTAACACTTTAGGAGGGTTAAAATACGAGTCACACGGGCAATTGCCAAAACTTTAAAGGTCTATATCATAGTTATTAAACTAAGCATTTGGCAAAGGGTGGAATTGTTAAAAACCTTAGCCAATACTCTGTCATTCACCAAAAATAAATTTGAATTTATCATTATTATTTGGTAGGGTAGGTATGTATAGGTAGGTTGGCTAAATAATTGCTGGAATTCCTAGGGACTCGAACTGTTTTGAGAGAGTTAAATAAAATAAAATTATAGATCTGAATAATAAAGAGATTATGTTATTAAGCAAAACTGGGGGATGCGTGGAAGCCTATAGACTGTAGACGGTAAACTTTGTGTGGGTAGCGAATTCGGTTTTAAAGAAATTTAAGAATAGACAGTTTTCAATGCTGCGGCCAAACTATTCCACCCATTTATATTTTTTTGGTATCAAAACGTTCGGAATCGCGAGCCTCACCTAACTACGCAAGCATGGCTTTGCTCATCGGCGTAGTTTTCAAGATGTGGAATTCAAGTTTTTTTTCAAGATTGCCGGAAAAAACCCCACGTGCAAAAGCAAAACCTTCTCTATAAAATTTGTGGAGCATTAGTAGGGGAGTGCGTATGCCAAAGCCCAGTCGTTTCCTGTGAGTGGGAGAGACGGTATTTAGGCGTCAAGTTTTTCGGGAAATCGGCTGCCACGGACCTGTTTGGCCGCCATGCCGGATGTTTAGCATATCAAAAGTTGCCCAATACAAAAACGCACCTTGTGAAAGTTTGATCCCGATCCAAAAAGCGGTTCTGGAGTTATTGCGTCGAAACCGGCGCGTAAGAAGAATTTGGATGAAATTTCAGGTTCAATGATTACAATAGGGGTTCCCCGTAGGGGACGAACCCGTAATAATAAACGGTTTATTAAAGAATGGCAGCCTCATGAGCTGAAAATGCACATTTTACAATTTAGTGGATGAACATGAGATATACAGATATGAAGATGGTAAGCTCAGTTTACAAAAAAATAAATAAATACAATAATGATGCAGGTGCAAAATACAAATTGTCATAAATTAACCACGAGAGTAAGTGATATACAGTACATATACACATTTATTTTGCTTACTCATATACAGAACATACATATATACACGTACGTACACACATACATACGCATACATATACATACATATATAAGAACAGAAGAACATGCAGTAAGTGTGCACATGCCCGTATACACAAACGCTCACGTATGCACACAAATATACATACATACAAAAACTGTTTTGGTAGGGTCAGGAGAGGAGTTGAAAAGGGTAAAGAGGGAGCGGCCTACAGGTCTGTACAGGTAGGGTCAGGTAAAGCCTACTACAATGGGAGGTTAATCCTCGGTAGAGAACAGAAAAAAAACAGGGATATAAAAACAGTAGAGACAGCTTGGGGGAATAATAGAATATAGGACATTCTTTAGTGTAGGTGTGTGTGTGTGTATGTTCGTGTGTGTGTGTGTGTGTGTGTTTGATAGAAGGCGAAATGTGGAAAAGCTGGGCATTCTATTGTTAAGGGTGGAAATACATGGATGAAGATACACGAACACTTAATAATAGATAATGCTTATGCATAGATTTATAATAAGAAGTTGCGCTAGTGAGCAATATGTACTCGCTCATATGTACGTATATTTACATACACATTTATAGAGTGTATGGTTGTCAGAGGTCTTTCCTAGCTCTGTAAAAAAGTATAATGTAAATTTTTGTTAATGCAGTCCTTTTAACTTTATTCTGGCTACTTTAGACGATTTTACGAAGCTTAAAATGGTCTCCAGTAATTAACAGGCTTCAAACTTTCTCACTTAAGCCTATTTACTACCGCAGATCCTTTTTAAACTACACAAAAACATGTAAATATAGCTAGAATAAAATATAAAAGACGTCGCCGTTACATAAAGGTTAATGCAATATATGCCATATTATTATGTAACTAGCATCCTTCAAAGAAAAACACATTATTAAACAAAATAAAAACATGCATATAAGAAATAGTTATTAACATTACTTAAAATAAGAATACACGTAGAATATGTGATATTTGATAATTAATAACCTTCAAAAACAAAAGTAAAACAAATGACGAAAAAAAAAGAAAAATCAATACATATAATTATTATAGAATAAAAATCTTTTGTACAAAATACTGAATCAGTTTCAACGGGCTCCCTTTCCATCTGCGTTCTTATTATGCCACCATTTTGCTGCATCGATAGTGTATCGCCGACTTCGTTGTTGTTTCCAGCGGCGAACCTGTGTGGGTGTCATTCCCTCCGGTCGTTTAGTTGTGTCGGGGTATAGCATCATATATTGGTTTACTATATCCTGACTGATGGAGTCTTTTGCCCTTTGAAGTTGGTTTTTCTTTTCACAGTATCGTACCTGACTGATAGAAGGTCCATCAGCTGACTGACAGCAGACCTGGAGGCCCCTTCAACCTGGCCAACCCCCTTCAACCTGGCCACCCCCTTCAATCTGGCCACCCCCTTCAATCTGGCCACCCCCTTCAATCTGGCCACCCCCTTCAATCTGGCCAACCCCTTCATCCTGCTCACACCACCATTTCACTGCATTGATAACGTATCGCCGACTTCGTTGTTGTTTCCAGCGGCGAACCTGTGTGGGTGTCATTCCCTCCGGTCGTTTAGTTGTGTCGGGGTATAGCACCATATATTGGTTTACTATGTCCTGACTGATGGAGTCTTTTGCTCGTTGCAGTTGTTTTTTCTTTTCACAGTATCGTACCTGACTGATGGAAGGTCCACCAGCCACATCCGCCCCCTCAGGAACACCCACCCCCTCAGGCACATCCATCCCCTCAGGCACAACCACCCCCTCAGGCACATCCACCCCCTCAACATCCACCCCCCTCAGGCACATCCACCCCCTCAGGCACATCCACCCCCTCAGGCAAATCCACCCCCTCCGGCACAACCACCCCCTCAGGCATCCACCCCCTCAGGCACATCCACCCCCTCAGGCACATCCACCCCCTCAGGCACATCCACCCCCTCAGGCACATCCACCCCCTCAGGCACATCCACCCGCTCAGACACATCCACCTCCTCATGCACATCCACCCCCTCAGGCACATCCACCCCCTCAGGAACATCCACCCCCTCAGGCACATCCACCCCCTCAGGCACATCCACCCCTCAGGCACATCCACTCCCTCAGGCACATCCACCCCCTCAGGAACATCCACTCCCTCAGGCACATCCACCCCCTCAGGCACATCCAGCCCCTCAGGCACATCCACTCCCTCAGGCACATCCACCCCCTCAGGAACATCCACTCCCTCAGGCACATCCACCCCTCAGGCACATCCACCCCCTCAGGCACATCCACCCCCTCACATCCACTCCTCAGGCACATCCACCCCCTCAGGCACATCCACCCCCTTAGGCACATCCAGCCCCTCAGGCACATCCACCCCCTCAGGCACATCCACCCCCTCAGGCACATCCACCCCCTCAGGCACATCCACCCCCTCAGGCACATCCACTCCCTCAGGCACATCCACCCCCTCAGGCACATCCACCCCCTTAGGCACATCCAGCCCCTCAGGCACATCCACCCCCTTAGGCACATCCACCCCCTCAGCACATCCACCCCTCAGGCACATCCACCCCCTCAGGCATCCACTCTCAGGCACATCCACCCTCAGGCACATCCACCCCCTCAGGCACATCCACCCCCTCAGGCACATCCGCCCCCTCAGGGCACATCCACCCCCTCAGGCACATCCACCCCCTCAGGCACATCCACCCTCCTCAGGCACATCCACCCCTCAGGCACGAAAACATCCAGCCCTCAGGCACATCACCCCTTAGGCACATCCACCCCTCAGGAACCACTCACCCTCAGGCACATCCACCCCTCAGGCACGCACATCACCCCCCTCAGGCACATCCACCCCCTCGGGCTCATCCCACCCCTCAAGCACAGCCACCCCTCAGGAACATCCACCTCCTAGGCACATCCATCCACACATCTCAGGCACATCCACCCCCTCAGCGGGGTGGTGATAATTCACATCAACAATGAATTTATGAACGGTCCGGCGCCCAACTTCCACTTACACTGTACAAGGTGTGTACCAAGTGGGAGACGCAGGAGCAACTCCGAGTCGAATTGATACCTCAAATATTTTTGTTTTTCCTTAGTTAATGTTTCCCAAACCCAGTTATGCTCATTTAAAGTGATTTTTTTCTGAGTTATGAATTTTCGTCGTCTAAATACTTTTTTAACAGTATTTTGTACCTTAATTTTTAACTCTGTGGGATACTTCACAGATGTACATTTTGGTGGGTTGTAGCTTAATCCATACACCACCAATGAAGTTAGGCAAAAGTCCTTGGTTACGAAGAACTCCATTTATCGATATGAATTGATTACTTTATAGTAGGCCAATTCTACAACACAGATGTATCTCCGCAACAAGTTTTAATGACTTATAAGTAATTATATGTAATATATTATGATTTAAGTACCGTAGTGTATGTAAACAAAATAATTACTAAACAGAAGTAGGCCTACGTGTAGATAAGTAAAGATTTTACGCACGATTTACAAAACACGTCTCACTAGTACGAGTTAATTCAGAGAACTGTGGCTGGAGACTAAGTCAGTCACTGCAGATGTATAACCTATCATTCAAAATATCTACATATGTTGAAATAGTGTTTTTTTATTAAATATATCATATTTACTTAATTAAATGTACAAAATAAATTATAATATATTTTTTATGAAAAGTATATTCATTTAATCATCATAATAATATAATCTGAAAACATGATATACTGTATATTGTATTAACTAGCGAGGAACTATAGTCTGGGTAGCGTATCTCTAGTCATCGATTATGTTTAATTACTTTCAATTATTTAGGAAAATTGTATCTGTTAAGTATTTCTACAGTAATATTACACACATGGTAGTACTTCCCAATCAATAAAATTGTCAATAGCGAAGTTTTACAAGTTTTATATCAACAATATTATATAGCTAAGTCAATCTTCATAAACTATCGTTTTCTCTAAGGCTCTCATATTCATAGAATACGGAAATAACTGGGTAACTAAATTATATATATATTATTTGAGCAATATGTCGCTCCCCATAGTTTTAGGTATTAGCTTCAGCTTGGGGACCCGGAGAGGGCTGTAAACGGGCAACATGATATGCGGGGGTTGTGCGGGGAGTTATGGGAAGGATGAGGATAAGGAGAAAAATGTTTGGAAATATGTACAATCTAAAACCAAAACAACAACCAGTGTAAGTGATCTATACATAGACACTGATGAAAGCATTAACACTTTTAATGACAAAAACAAGGCAAAGGTCTTAATAGAATACTTTAGTTCAGTATTTACCAGGGAACCAGAAGGGGAAGTACCGATACCAAATATTATCGCAAATGGAATTCACATGTAAGGAAATAAGGCGTATTATTGATAAGCTACAAAGGGACAAGTCACCTGGTCCAGAGGGATTTTACCCACGAATGATAAAGGAAATGAAAGAAGTAATTGCATATCCACCAGAGTTGGGTTAAGTTAATTTTAAAATTTCATCAACTAAGTTAAGTTAAGTTAACGCATATATTTTACTGGGTGGGGAGATTGTAGGCACCAATCGAGCAGGGCAGTACCCAGGGGAGGTCATATAGGCATATGATAAAAAGTTGCCGGAACTCCTGCTTCATTTGAACATAAGAACATAGGAAAATGGGAGTCTTCAAAAACCCGATTGGCCCACACAAGGAAGATCCCTGTCACACCCAACACCAATTACAACGCCTAATTATAGTCCCAGCTCACTAATACCATGAGGACCGACCTCACCAAAACGGTCAGAGGTCAGACAATGGGGGTCTGCAGAGCGCTGATTGGCCTACACCCGGCAGTTCCCCCTCACACCCAACCTATCTCGTCCATATGCCTATCTAATTTTTTCTTAAAGCTCTCTATCGTTCTTGATCCCACTATATCACTTGGTAGCCTATTCCACATATCTACAACTCTGCTACCAAACCTATATTTGCCTATATCTTTTCTGAAACGAAATTTATCTAATTTGAAACCATTTGCCTGGCTTTCCTCACTGTTTCTATTTGTGCTTCACCTACACAGACAGTAATCCAGCTTATTCTCGCAATCACTTCCTCCTCCTATTCATTTCACTATACTTAACAAGCACACCACATTTCTTTCCAACACACCTGAATTATCTCTAATGTGTACCTTGATTTTGGTTATCTATCACTCTTTCAACCTTGGGGGGACACTTTTTACAGGCAGCTTTGCCATTTGTCTCCTTCATGCACATAGGGGAAAAATAATCAGGATTACTTTATTTTATGGGGATTTGCCTCTTCTATGAAGATGACAGTCTAATCAACAAAAAAAAATCCATTTTAACCTCTTCATGAAAATGACAACCTTAAATATGTATTCTGGATAACATTAGGAAGTTTTATTCAGCTTAGGAATGACGCCTTTTATCAAGAGGTTTAAAGTAGGAATGACGCCTTTTATCAAGAGGTTTAAAGTTCGAGTAAATCATTCCATATTATTATACATTGTATTCTTCTGTTCAGTTAGACGTAAGACAATTATATATAATACGCTCCGGAAAAAACTCTCACAGTCAAGGAGTTAACCCATTTAGTTTAGTTTTATATTATATTTTGATAAATTGTAAAACATATTACTCGACCTAGGAAGAAATTGATGTACTGTAGTTAAAGATTGTCTGAATTGTTATTCAATGCAATAATTATACTTATGATATTCCAGGCACTCTTAGTCGATTTCTTCAGCTTAGGTAGGACCTTCCGTAGTAAGCAGGTAAAATATAATAGTTATCAACGCAATATTTATGTATGTACAGCTAATTTATTTGTCAAGCCAACTAACAACTAAGATAGCAGTACAAGATATATTCCGGTACCCGCAAGACTATATTTACATTGGTCATAGTAATCAAGCATACTCATTCAATTTGCGGAAGATTAGAGTTCCAAACTTAGTCTGTTACGCTCAGGTCTAAATATTTTGCCAGTAACTGAAAATAGTCGTTCTACTGGTGAGGATAATGTTGGCATACTTATGTAATACATGACAACTGGAACAAGACGTTTATACTTGGCAGCTGTCTTCTTCCAGTACAGTCCTCGTTGACCTGAGTTAATCAAGGAGAAAATGTAGGTGAAACTTAAAAGGAGTCTTAATGAATTAACACAAGAGTGACAACTACACTCCATTTTTCTAAAGTTAAAGATAACATATCTCGTCCGTGGGACAAAATTTTACTAAAAATCCTCCAAGCAATAACCCCGCATTAGTATATGGTGAAAGATATTTCGCGCGGTCAATTGTTTAATACTCTAAGGATTCTGTGTCAATAATATCACGTTAATCATCAATATATTAATAATTTTCATGTAATATCTTTATAAACTTAAGTTTGTATAATATTGAATATATTAGATTACGTTAGGTTATTTAGGCAACGTTTCGGCTAGGTTAGGTTCATATAGGTTAGCTTAGATTAGAATAATTTTAATAATAGGTTAGGTTAAAATAGGTTAGTTCATTAAGTTAGTTAATGTTAGAGAAAACACTAAACTACCATGATATTGGCAAGGTTAAGTAAGCATAATATTTCTCATGAACGAAGGATGCCATACATTTCGTCTTCAATATATATATTGTTTTTTTCCTGCGTCTATTCCTGTATGTAAAAATATTAAAGGTAGAACGACATGAAATGAAAATAGGAAAGTTGAGACAAACAATAATTGATTTATATGGCTTTAATGCCTCGAAACATGACGGGGGATAGAGGAAGTAGTAGGAGGTGAGGAAGGGAGCTAGAGGAGGAGATAAAAGCGTCGGGGCTTCACCCAACATGTGTGTGTTGTAGTTTTAAGTTTATTTGCAGAGTAAATCGGACAGGACAAACACATCTAAAATAATTAGGTTAGGCTACGTTATTCTTATGTTAGGTGGTACACCACAATGAATACAATACGGTAACATTGATTACAATACATTATTATATTGAATTTTGTCTAGGGGTATTTGAAGACGTGTGTGTGTGTGTGTGTGTGTGTGCGTGTGTGTCGTGTGCGTGTGTGTGTGTGTGTGTGTGTGTGTGAATTTTGTCTAGGGGTATTTGAAGACTTGTGTGTGTGTGTGTGTGGTGTGTGTGTGTGTGTGTGTGTGTGTGTGTGTGTGTGTGTGTGAATTTTGTCTAGGGGTATTTGAAGACTTGTGTGTGTGTGTGTGTGTGTGTGTGTGTGTGTGTGTGTGTGTGTGTGTGTGTGTGTGTGTGAATTTTGTCTAGGGGTAGTTGAAGACTTGTGTGTGTGTGTGTGTGTGTGTGTGTGTGTGTGTGTGTGTGTGTGTGTGTGTGTGTGTGTGTGTGTGTGTGTGTGTGTGTGTGTGTGTGTGTGTGTGAATTTTGCGCATAAGTATTATTAGTTGGTTGAGAGTGGGTGGGTGAGATCAAGAACATAAGAAACTGGTAATCTGCATAAGGACGACCGGCCAATACGAGGCAGATCCCATTCACACCAAGTTTTCACTTAAAAAATTCTACCGTTCCTGAGCTAATCACTGAACTAGTTATATCCCTTCTCTTCCTCGTTAAAATATTACGAATCACTCCCCCCCCCCCCCCTCTCTCTCACTCCCACTCGCGCTAACTCTCACACACACACTATCTCTCTCTCTTTCTCTTTCTCACTCTCTCTCTCTCTCTCTTACAACCCAATCATCAATCTATTACAGCTGTCAGGTATAGAGTAGTTGACCTATACTGTAGCTACATATATTTATCGTATCTGTTACAATATACATTTATTCCAGCCATGTGATGTTCTATAACTTAATCGATTATTACTGTCAATAATTGCATGACACCTGTATATTACGATGAAACATACGAGTACATAGCCTACACTTGAAAAAAATATTAAATCTAATTCATCTTTGCTATCTATCTATAGTGTATTTATCCTTTTGAAGACTTTATCAATTTTATTTGCATTTTAAAATCAAACATAGACTATAAAATACTTCATCGTATAGTCACATGAATGATATGGGTTGGGTCTGAATGGGATCTGCCTCGTTGGGCCGGTCGGCCTTACGCAGATTTCCGCTTTCTCATATTCCTATGTTCTTATATAACTTATTTTATTAATCATTACCGACCAGCCTCTTCCTCCCCCCCCCCCCAATCTCTCTCTCTCTCTCTCTCTCTCTCTCCCTCTTCATTTAGCGGAGCTAAGGAGAATACTATACCCACCCTCTTTTGACATACAACAATTAAAATGGCATTACTGACAGCTGAGGGCGGAAAGAGACAGAGGTCGCTATATATAGACCGTGTGACCACGTGGTTTAAAATGCGATTTCCATTTCTAGTACAAAGAACATAAGAAAATGGGAGTCTGCAGAAAGCCGATTGGCACACACAAGGCAGATCACTCTCAACCTACCCTACCATTTCTTCCTTACCCACACTTACCTTACCCTAGCTCCCCCTACCCTAACCTACACTATATACCAGTCCTCCTCTCTACCCACACGCCCCCACCTATCCCCTCCCCTAACCTACCTTACCATCCCTATCCCCTATCCCCTACCCTCGATCCCCCTCCCCTAACCTACCCTACCCTCTCTAACCTATCCCCTACCCCCTATTTCCCTGCCCCTGCTCTCACCTATCCCCTACCCTTGCTCCCCTTCCCCTAACCTACCCTTCCATCCCCTCTACCCATCTATCCACACGCTACCCCTCCCCTCCCCAATAATGAACCAGGTGAAATACAAGATACATAGACTATGGAAAAAGAACCGTGTGACGTCATGCTGCGCGGGTCGGATATTCAGGCAGAAGTGAATATACAGTACCTGTTAGTCTATGTATCTTGGTGAAATATAGCCCCTTCTCTCCTGAACACAAACCAAGCTTTCAACACCTACCTCTCTCGACCCATAAGCAACCTCTTCCATCCTTCCTCCACCCCCTCCACTCTATCATTCCACAAACCCCTCCCCCCTCATACCCTTCCACACCCCTCCTCTCTGATACATAAGAACGTAAGATCGCGGGAAACTGCACAGACCATGCGGCCCACACGAGGCAGCTCCCATGCACACCCAGCCCATATCATCCATATGGGAATCCAACTTACGCTTAAAGCTTTCAACTGTTCCTGAGCTAATCACTACTCCACCCTCCAACCTCTCCCCTCCCCCCTCCTAAAGGAAAATTAATTGATATTTAATCGAAAATAAATCGAATTGTTCAATTAATTTTGAGAAATTTCGATTAAGTTAAGTTAAGTTAACCAAATTTTCAAATTTAACTAGTTAAGTTAAAGTTAATTAACTTAATCGGTTAATCGGCAAAAAGTTAAGTTAATTAACTTAATTGACCTAACTCTGCTACCAATATACCTTTAGAGGGGCATAATATCAGCATGGACACTATGTTACCCTTTTCAATCATAAGAACATATTATAAGAACATAAGAAAATGGGAGTCTGCAGAAAGCCGATTGGCCCACACAAGGCAGATCCCTGTCACACCCAACCATAATTATAAGACCAGCTCACTAACAAAATTAGGACTGACATCACCAAACGGTCAGAGGTCAGAACACGGGGGTCTGCAGAGCGCCGATTGGCCCACACCTGACAGATCCCCCTCACACCCAACCCATCTCCTTTCCACACCCATAATATTTGGCAGAATAGACAATGAAACTCGTTGAATGTGTGCCTGTTTTTATTACAAAACTAAAACGTGAAGCAATCTCCTTATCCTTATCTAATGCGAGGGGGTCTTTTTTGGATCCTCCCTGTTTTGATCCATTTAGTTTGATGTTTTAAAGTGAATTAATCCATTACTTTAACATTTATAAGACATTTCGCACCATTTAGGTATCGATATTCTTCGGGCAAGCAATAGCCAGCCAGCAATTGACCACTTGCGAGTTTTGGTCTATAAGGAAGTTGGAGCCGTGGCCATCAAATATTTAACAGAATTATCAGCTAAAATACGGTCATAATACATATATAAATACATAAAACTAAATTAACCATACTTTTTATCCATCAGAAACCCACATTATTATTGCATTTCTCTTTATTATCGATGGTCACGGCTCCAACTTCCTTATAGCTTGAAACTAGCAAGTGGGCAATTAAGGAGAACACTGGTCTTTTGCTAGGATAGTTTCTGACCGAAAAATGTATACGTACAGCTGAAGGGGGGGGGGGGGGGGGTTGATTCTAGAGGCAAAACAAAAATATATATATTGCTTGAAGATGATTTAAACAATGAAAACCCTCAATAATATTAAGACACTAAATCACGACAATAACACTCAGACGTCGGATGTGCTAGTGTTATAGGGATATGAATGGGTCATGCTTCCAAATAAATAGTAACCCATATATTCGTCTTGTAAGTACAAAAATATACCTATACAAAAATATACCTATACATAAATACATATATTATATATAAATAAACAAATACAATTGAATTCACAGGATCTTTTAGTTTTCTCTCGGGAATCATCCGGTATAGGATATCCACAGCACACACACACACGCACTCACATACAACTGCACACACACACACCTACTCACACATAGCCTACACACACGCACTCACATACAACTGCACACACACACACACACACACACACACACGCACACTCACAGACACAGACACACTCAAATATACACATACCATTATTCACATTATACACACACACGCTCACACGTACACACAACCGCACATATACACTCACAGATACACACGCACTCACACACACACACACGCAAATATTCTAATAGTGAACATACATCAACACAACTAATTAGACAGTGTAATCATGAAGCCTATGCATTTAGTGGCTATATATTATAATATTTAGTTCAATATAGTCATGGGTTGACAAATTATATATATAATATTAACATTTATAATACATTTTTGATGAATGGATGCTATTGTTTATACAATCATGGATGAAAATGGGATTTACGCATGAACATTCAATAAAACAGTTGCAGCATAATTATGATTAACCCTTTCAAGCTCCAATACGCGTTCTTGTTCTGCTTCTGGCTACTATTAGACGATTTTAGTCAGATTAGTAACGGTATATGGAAGTCAAAGGGTTGATTGAGATAGTATTTACCTTTTTAATACCCACAGATACTTCCTAAGCTGCATAAAATCATCTAATGATAGCCAAAATAAACTGCTAAAACGCGTCAGAGCTTCAAAGGGTTAAGAGGCTTGCAAAGCTAATGATTTAGCAATTCCTCCTCCAAAACGCAGAACTTCTGAATTTCAAAATTCATTAATTCCCCAAGCCACATGTCTGTGGAACTAACTTCCCCAGAGTAATTTTGCACCTGTGAGTTGAAAACCCACGGCAGTTAAAGGGGGGTCACCTGTTTTTTTCTTTCTCTTTCTCTCCCTTTTTCTCTTTCTCTGGCTTGTATCCATTCGGCCCCATTCAACCAACTGTTTTAAGACGTTTATCCCCATCAAGGTGTCGATTTCTTCCTGGCGAGCGATAGCGAGCCAGCATTGAATTGAGAAATCCGGCTTCGCCGGAGACATGTTTCTATCGAAAAATTTTACAAATTTAGCTTGCTGTCAAAACACAAATACAGTAGATATATGCTGGCTCGCTACCACTCGCCAGGAAAATATTGACACCTGGATGGAGGTAAACTTCTTAAAACAGTAAGCTGAATGGGGCTGAATGGATACAAGCCAAAGAAAGAGGGAGAGAAACAGAAAAAAGCGAGGTGGGCTCCCTTAAATCAAATCTATACAGACCTTTTATGATAGGAGGATGACATTAGGAACATCAATTTAATTATATTTATTTTGTTTTAACTTACTCCTTTTAAATAATAATCATAATAATAATAAAAATAATAAAAATAAAAATAAATAATAATAATAGTAATAATCTATCTATCTATTGCCTGACGCCGTGATCCCCGAAGGGGTGACCACGAACGAACCGCCCCCATGCACCTCTGTCCCCAGTCAGTCGACGCCCCTCCCCCCAACCAGCACCGCCTTCGTTCATGTACTTCCTCACTCCATCCTTCCACCTCTCATTCGGTCTACCTCTCCCTCTCTGTCCCTCCACCTCGCTCTCGTACACCCTCTTAGTCATATTAATAACAATAATAATAATAATATAACATGAGCCTGGGACACTTGTTGTGTATAAGTAATATATTTGGATGGTAAGAGACTATGACAACTCAATAAAATATAACCTGCAATAAGACTGAGCTATGGTCAGTCTTACTCTACTGTACTGTAAGATCGCGCTAATAAGTCATGTACCAGCTGGCATTACGTTTGGCTTGCTCTGTGCTGTATTAATGTCTGTCAAATGTTGAATAGGGTGGGTAAGTGTAGATACATGTTTGTATATTTCACTCGATATGAAAAAATATACCTTAGATATTGCTGATACCAATTATTAATCAAAACATACTTGGTACCGAGACATCACTTATTAGCGCGACTGTACACATATCCCTGTTTATGTCCGGCTTGGAGTAACTATGGAAGACACGTTCTACTAAACTCACTGATCACAAGAAGGGCTGCAGAGAGAGCCATACTGTCAATATTCACATGTTCACTACCAATTTGTTTTACAGGTATTGAGCTGGTGGAGTATCTTGTGGTGTCTGATGTTGGTGGAGGTATTGTTGTTCGAGGGCGTCCACCTGTTGCCGCGACTAACAACCTGGTGCCTGAGTCTGTTTATCTCCCTGTTGGTCTCTGCCAGTTGATGGTTCAGCTTCTGTTCTTCTTGTTCCTCCTGTTGTCTCTTCTGGTACTCTCTCACAGCTCGTAGTCGCTTCTTCTCCAGCTGGGGGTCCTGTTGAGGCTCCCACTGGTACACCTTCGTCTTGCGCTGACGACGAGGCCTTTTCCCGGAGCTCGTGTCTGGTTCTGCTGATGCCTCACTGCTGGCCAAGGTCATTGCTGAGCTAGCATCACTTTTGGTACTGCTGTCAACATTCCACATACCACTACTGTCTTCCTCTCTTACATGATCTGTCTGTCTCATACCACCTGGAACACTGCTACCTGCCACCAGTGAGCCAGCAGGTTGTGTGAGCCATGGTTCATCTGTTACAGAGCTGCCACCACCCTGATCCATCACCGTGACATCCCCCACATGTTTGTGCCACCAGTGTTGCCAACAGTCCCCCAGGCAGCCGACAACATGCCATCACCACTCACAGGAGAAGACTGGCTCAAGCTGGGGAAGGATGTAGTTGTGAGTGGCTGTGATAGATCCAGGTGCTGTGACAGGCTGTGGGTGGTTGTAGCTATGAGGGGTTGTGTATAAAGAGGGTACTCTGACGTGGTGGTTGTAGCGTGAGGGTCTGTGGTAAGTTGAAGAGGCTGTGGGAGGATGTGTCTGTGAAGGGTTGTGAAAGAATAGGAAGTTCTGACTGACTGTAAGCTGGTGTGGTGGCTGTCAAGGGCTGCGACACACTCTGGTACTCCGGGTATACAGTGGCTGGGGTGAAGTGTGATAATGGTGCTGGTGTGAGGTGAGGCAGCAACTGAGGGTGCTGAGAGACAGGCGGGTACTGATTTAGGTTCTCCGATTCTCCGTAATTATTTCCCTCGCGTAAGCCCCAGCCGCCTCGTGAAGGGAACATGCTGATTGATCTTCGTGCTTGGTCACTTAGAGGACTTATAATACCTGTGACTGATGAATGTTGCTGATGGTTCCCTCTTGGCACTTAGAAGACTTATAAATCCTTCGGCAGTTGGATATTGTTACCTGCGCTATGAACAAGTTTATTTAGTAATTACGATCACAGGACAGGCACAATTATAGACAAAAGGACGTATTTTCAACGGTCACTAACTTAACTAACCGTCGATATAGTTAGATATTTACTGTCTCAATATCGTAAGTACAGGTATAATAGAGCTAAGTAACCGCAATGTTCAGTAGCAGATTAAATAGCGATAATATACGAGTCTTCTTTGGTGAATTATGTGGATAGATTATTGATAGTCTACCATCTACAGTAAACAATGTCCGCTGGCCGACTATAAACGCTGTAATGACTCAGAAAACGATTCATTCACGTTTTATATAGAATGACTACGGAAATCCCCCAAGTACCTATGCACACCCACGAACAGGGGAAAGGTATGATTTTGAAAGTCATATCTTAAAATGTTAGTATCTTTCTTGCGCCAAAATGCTATAAAAACCTACATTCTATTACGTGTAATATGCAGAAAAATACGAAATAATAATGAAATGGCAAATATTTCTACAAGTTGATGTAATATCCTCTGTGTAACAGGTGATTTCACACTTTCCTTCCTAAAAACTAACATTCATGAGAAAAGATTGCATGATTCTAAATGATGACATTTTGAAACTATATGATGACAAATTACATGAATATAGGAAAGGTGAGACAATCAATCAAATATAGCCTGGAATACTGCTGAGCCACCTTTACATCGCAGGTGTACATTGCAGGTCCTCATTAACCCCTTTATTACCGAGTTGTCCTTGTCATTATAATCTGGATATTATTAGACGATTTGATCTAGCTTAGGGAGGACGTGTAGCATTTAAAAGGCTTCAAACTATCTCAATTATCCACTTTAAATATCACGGTTTCCTCCTAAACTGCAGAAAATCGTCTAAATATAGCTGGAATAACACAAAATACATCCTCGGTAAGGAAGGGGTTAATGTCTGAGTGAGACAGAACAGCAAGAGGATAGAGCTTGTTTAAGATACTCTAGGGGCTTTGTCGCTGAGGACTAATAACACGTGGTGGAATCTGCTTGACCTGGGTTCGATCCCAGCCAAGGCGGGTGTGGTAGTACGTCCTAGCGTGTTTCACATGCTCGCACCCAGTCGGGGGACACCTCGACGACGTATACAGACTAATAACACACATAACAAAGCCACTCCAACTGCTACCTTTCTATCCAACACCCCTTTTCCCCTCTCTACACTTTTCAGAAATGAGAAAGTAGAAAGTAGCTACGAGTGCCGTTATAAAGGTTCATCCCTCAATACCTTCACCTGACCATGAGGACCTCGCACCACCTACTTGCTTACCCTAGTGACATCTGTATCCGAAGGCTTGGCTGACCTAGACAGTACCCTTCCTACTATAGTCTGTCTGTTTCCAGCTGATGGAAATTTGAATCCCTTAGCAGCTGATTGCTCGATACTTACTCGAATATTATGAGACTACTCTGTCTCTGCGCCATACTATTGATAAGTGTTCTTAATTAACACCATATTTCGGTAAACAAATTCGTAATAACTGAATAATCGAGATGGAAATATCGCATTTTACCATCAGCTGGAAAATAATGGACTCTGTTTTCCAATGTATCAAGTATACTCTGGAACTCTCTCCTTCGATCTATTTTTCCCTCATCCTATGATTTAGAGTACTTCAAGTTCCGTGTGTCCAGACATTTTAATTTAACTCAAACGTCTCTTGAATTTGGCTCCCTATCATTCTTTCAGCATAGGGGGAGACACTTGTTACAAGTAGCTTTGCCTTTTGTCTCCTTCATACACATTAATCCTGAAAACATTTATTGATTATTTCTACCAAACAAAGTTGGACACATCCGGTTTATTGTTGGTAGATTAATAGGAAATAATTGTGCTACTTAACCCATACAGTACCGGTGACGTCCTTTTCATCATATTCTGGCAAATATTAGACGATTTTATTCAGCTTAGGAAGAACCTCTAGCAATAATAAGGCTTCAAACTAACACAACCAACCCTTTTAACTACCACAGATCCTTCCTAAGCTGCATAATATCGTATGAATCAGCTAGAATGAATTACAAAACACGTCGCTGTTTACTCAAAGGGTTAACAGGAAATCCTTGTGTTACTTGACCCGTTTAGTATGACCACTAATTTCCTACTTTTCTTCTAGCTAGTATTAGACGATTTTAAGGGGAGGTTTTTAGTTGATTCCCTAGACTTCCATCAAGCTTAAAATTACTCCCCCTAGACCCCCTTTAAGATAAATTTGGACATTTTTCGGTAGAAAAATTTCCCGGCCGAAGGCCGGTGTCCCTTAAATTACAGGCTTGCTATCGCTCGCCAGGAAAAAATCGACACCTAAATGTCACGAATGGTCTTAAAATTGACAGAAATGGGGCGAGGGTTCTTAAAATCGCCAAACTAATGGGACGAACGTCTTAATCTAAAAACTAATGGGGCTAAAAATAAGGGAGAATGGGGGCCAGAGAAAAATCCTCCAGGTGGAAATCTCCCCTTAAGTGAAATCAAGTGTACTGCTTTGATTGATAGAGGGCCTTTCAAAGTGGCTTAACCCCTTCTGAACCGGTGATGTACTTTTCATTTTAGTCTGGCAACCATCGGACGATTTCCTTCAGCTTAGGAAGGATGTCTACCAATTACAAAGCTACAGACTATCTCGATTAATAATTTTAGCTACCATAGATCCTTCCTAAGCTTCAGAAAATCGTATACACGTAGCTGAAATCAAATTAGAAAAACGTCACCGGTACAGAAGGGGTTAACATCGTCTAATACTAGCCAGCATAAGGCGGAACATGGGTCCTTGTACACTGGGAAGGTTAATTACCGGAAACGTGTCCTGGGGGAGTGGTCCTGGTAACGTCAAACACGGTTAAGGGGAGGTTTGGGGTTTCCTGGACCCGCTTCTTCCTCATGTTTAAGTCCCATTAGTTTTGAGATTGCAAGACATTCTTCCCATTGGATTGGTATATTTACTATATTTTTCCACAATTTGTTACCAATATTTAGACCTTTCGTTCCATTTTACTGCAGGTGTTGATGTTATGTTGGCGAGGGAGAGCGAGCCTGTAATTAAAGAGGAACCGACCTTCGGCCAGAACATATTTCTACCGAAAAATGTACAAATTGTATACATCTTGAAGGGGGTCTTTTGTGTGTGTGTGTGTGTGTGTGTGTGTGTGTGTTTAAATCTTGATAGAGGTCTAGCGAAGAAACTAAACTCCCCCCCCCCCCCTCCTCCCCCTTAACCTCTGCTGTTCCGGCGAGGTCTTTTTCATTATGTTCTGGCTATATTTAGACGATTTAGTGCAGCTTAAGAAGAATCTGTGTTAGTAAAAAGGGTTAAGTGAGATAGTTCGAAGCCTGTTGATTGCTGGAGACCCTTTCTAAACTGCACACAATCGTCTAAATGTAGCTAGAATAAAATACAAAAGCGTCGTCGGTATTGAAGGGGTTAAAAACAATAGGTACAAAGTACAAAGGAGTACAAAGGAAATCAAGCAACAACAGATCTAGTGACCCTTCTAGGTTGCTTGTCCTCCAAAACACTGAGGATCAAGTGTCCAAACAGTGGTTTAGAGTGGGTAAGGGAACATTGGAAAGGGAACTACTGCCCTGCCACTAAGTGGCAGGACTAGGAAGTTAGTAGGGGACATATGGGTTAGTAACTGAGGGGAGGATAAAGTTATTCATTTACAAACGCAGTCAGTCGCGGGTTTGATGCGAGATATTTGTCTAGGCGGAATTTAAATGAATCAACGGTGCTGCAGTCTATAACGTCTCGGGGAAGCCCATTCCACAAGTTGACAACTCGATTGAAGAAGAAATTCTTAGATTCGTGCGAGTTAAAAGATTTACCAATAATTTTGCAACCGTTTCCCCGCGTGTAATTAGATTGGTCGATAGTGAAGTACTTACTACAGTTCATATTGTCGATGCCTTTGATGATTTGAACACTTGAATTAAGTCGCCTCTTAATCTGCGCTGGGTTAAAGGAAATAGATTTAATTCTCTAAGACGCTCTTCGTATGGTTTGTTCTTTAGGCTAGGTATCATTTTGGTAACTCTACGTTGAACTCGTTCTGACTTGTTTATATCTTTTTGGTAATAAGGGCACCAGGATTGAACGCAGTATTCCAGAAGAGGGCGGACTAAGGAATTGTAAAGGGTTAGGATAACTTCTTTGGATTTATGCTCACATGACCTGCCTATAAAGCCAATTATTTTGTTTGCCTTCTTAACAACTTCTGAACATTGTTGACTCGGTTTTAGGTTACTCGATATTGTTACTCCCAGATCAGTTTCTCTGTTTACATTCTTAAGCTGAGTGCCATTCATCGAATAGTTTGCTTTCTCATTTAGGTATCCGACATGTAGTACTTTACATTTATCCGCATTGAAACGCATTTGCCAAATTGGGGCCCAACATGACAATTTATCTAGATTGTGTTGCATATCGTCAACTTGTTCTTTTGAGAGTACGCTATTTGCAATTTTTGTATCGTCATCAAATTTTGAGATTGTGCAGGTGAGACCCTCATCTATGTCGGTGATGTAAATTAGAAAGAGAATTGGTCCTAGTACCGATCCCTGGGGTACCCCGCTACTTACATTGGTCCATTTAGATGCCTTACCGTTTATGACTCCCCTTTGCTTTCTGTTGCTGAGCCAATTTTCTATCCATTTCAACAACACACTGTCTTGTATTCCATGCGACGAGAGAGAGAGAGAGAGAGAGAGAGAGAGAATACAAATCCTAAAGAATAACAAAACAATACTTGGCAGGCCTTGAAAGACACACACACTAGGAAAAAAAAGACTAAGTAAAATAATAGACTTAAGCGCACACGGAGACACAAGATTAAGAACGCACTATAATAATACAAATAATAATAATAATAATAATAATCTAAGACGTGCAGAAGAAAGAGGACAAGATGACACACAACATAGGACAGACAAAGGTCACCGTACAATATACTCGAGGATTATATCATTTTATACATAATTATATTTTCGCAGTTGTCTAGGGTTGAATTTAAGCTTCTTGATATTTTACTTATTATTTGTAGCCAGAGATTCATTTACATTTTTCGAGGCTTCAATATGCATAATTAATTACCGAAACTATGCCAGAACAATAAGGTATGCACGTTTGGCCATAACATGTCTCTACATCACATGGGTAATTTAATGCCTCAGTAACCATTAGAGTAAATCATTAGCCCTATAATTCTAAAGAAGTTGATAAAATACCATTTGAGGAGGAACACCTTATTCACAACTTTTCTTTGAGTTACCTAAAAAGCGAAATCAAAATGTTGCCAATAATATATTTCAATAAGGTGATAATCACAAATAACTTTAGGGATATGGAATACATATATACAGTATATATATATATATATATATATATATATATATATATATATATATATATATGAATAAATATATATATATGAAGTATATACAGAATGAGAGAGGAAGGAGAAGCTGAAGTAACCTTGAATCCACGACCACAAAGGAAAAACTGAGGGTAACTATACAGTAAGTGGATGAGAAGCTGTACAAGAACGGTGGAGATGTGGAAATATGATAGTGTCTCGGCTGTATCGATATTAACCCTTTGAGTACCAGTGACGTGTGTTATATTGTATTCTAGCTCTATTTTGACGATACTGTGCAGCTTAGGAAGGATCTGTGGTAATTACAAGGGTTGGTTGAGACATACTGAAGCCGTATTATTGCTAGAGGTTCTTCCTAAGCTACATACAATCGTCTAATAGTTGCCAGAATATGATAAAAAGGACGTCTCTGGTACTGTACGGGTTAAGGAGGGCAGGAAGGAGGAGGAGGAAGGGGAAAAAGGGAGAGGAGGAGAGGGAGAAAGAGGATAATGATGTTGATGAAGTAAACAGAAGGATTAAAAGTAATTATACATCTAATAACTGAATACTGTACTTCAATGAAAGTTCGAGTAGAATATTATGTAAGTTACACACGTAGCAGGTGGTCAGTTTAACTCCTTCTGTAACGTGGACGGTCTTTTATTTTATTCTAAGCCATATTTAAGACGATTTTTGTGCAGCTTCAAGAAAGATCTTAGGTAATAAAGAGGGTTAATCAAGATAGTTCGAAGCCTGGTAATTGCTGGAAGGCCCTTCCTAAGCTGAATAAATCGTCCTACTATTATCCAGTAACAGTTAATATGACGGAGCAGGTGAAAAATAGATAGCATGTACTAATATTTGAACGTTAAAAAGCAAAACAAAAACAAACACACACAAAGTAACGAAGACAAAAAACATGTGCGCTTTTTCCACTTCCTGGTGACCCCCGCTCTCTCTCTACTTCACACACACACACACACACACACACACACACACACACAGCACGGATAACAAACACACACACACATACACACACCTGTTACTGACAACTGCGGACGACACTTGGATATGAAAAGAGGAGAAGAGAGAGAATAAGCTAACTGTAATAGATTTTTTGTTGTTCACCTTTATCAATATTCTTCCTTCTATTTGTCTAACTACTTCACCACCATCCTTACTCATTCGTTCTCCTTCTGCTCTTCTTCCCCCCTTTCCTTCTTCTTCTACTTACCTCCTGCTCCTTCCACATCTCCCCTCTCTCCTATGTTTTGCTTCTCATCTGAATTCCCCTCCTTCCATATTCTCCTTACTACCCCGTACTCCGCTCCGTCTTCTTCTTCCTCCGCCTCTTCCACTCTTTCGTTGTCCGCCTTCTCTTTATTTTTACCTCCCTCTTCCTCAGCCTCCTCCTCCTCTCCCTCTTCTTTCTTCTTCTTCATCTTCTTTTTCTCCTCCTCCGCCTACATTCCTCTCCTCTTAGACATAGTCGACCCAAGTTGAAATCGCCACGCTTATATTGTTATTTAAGGAGATGGTGAGGAATGGTGTGTGTCTGTGTTTGTGTACAAAGCCACGAATTTATATCAGTTCTGCCCTTTCATAGGAATGAATAAATTTTTATTATAATAATGAAGAACATACAGTTACAGTAGACAAAGTACTAAATAGCTTTACAGTTTTATAAAGGTCTTACGGTTGTATAGCAATCTAATAGCATGTCTGTAAAATATTCGTTTCCTCTTATGCTCTTTGTTTCTTTTTTAAGTTTTCATGTTAATGAACAATCTAATTCTTGTGTCGGAAGTTGCTCGTTTTTCCCTCTTACACTACTACCAAGTCTAAGGACGTAAAGATATTAGTTTCAGAGAGCTGTATACACACCCATCATCAGCATAACGTTTCCCAGAATATTGGTAATTTTTCTGGTGATACGAGATGAAAAACAAAATAAAACACGCACATCAACTTTTCACACACACACACACCACACCACAAGAAAGCATCACTGATTAAGCTAATGGACAAAAGCACTCTAGGGGCGCACCGACTCCTTCCTTCGGACATCCAGCCAGCCAGTGAGCCTCTACTTTTCCGCGAGGGTGAGACTCGCGCTTTGTTTACATTTCTTTTTTGTATCCCAAGACGGGAACGACGACACACAAAAGTACGAGCCAGCTTGAATTGTTTCGTCGTATATTGGGCAATATACATATTCTAGAACGATTAAGCTATAGGGATAGCTAGTATTGTTCCATAAATACGTATTTTAGGACTAACTAAATCGAGGGAGAGCCAGCTTGTCTTGTCTTCATACGCTGAATTATGGTGATACTGGTACATTTTCCCCAGGACAAACAACATCCCAGGAAAATCATCATGTTTTGTTCATCATATAGATAACAATTAAATACATATCCTCGGAACGAATCATCATACATGGAGGGTCAGCTTTTCTAGTTCATCAATATTGAGGAAATTAATACTTATCCTCTAAGACAAGAATTATGTCCTCTTCTGACTCCTGGACGTGCTTATTTATACACTCCTTGAAACACAATTACTAGGTTATTGTTTTTCTTTCCAGCCTGACTGTAAATGGATATCCTTTAAGTGTATTTCAAAACTTAATGTAACAATATGAATCTGATGTCTCTGCATCATATAAATACCAAGTTTAGTATAATGTAACAACAGACCTCGCTACAAAATCATCATATGATCTGATTGATCAACATAGTGACATAGGAATCAATATAGTGCCAGCTGTGAAGTAAAGACTGTAGGTAAAAACAATATATAAATAACTAAATAAAACAACAAATACTTATATATCCAATTCCAGATCGTGTTTTCAAACACGTTACAGGCGCACGATTTATGTCTTAAAGTGTAACATAAGAATTTTGTTTTTTTTTTTTTTTTTTTAAAAATGTTGGCGATACATTCACTAATCCTCATCTTAATTACGTCGGCTATTGCCAAGAATGTTAATAGACAAATATGGGGGCCAATGGGGGAACACCTGGCAGGAATATGGCACAGAGACAGAATTTTCATATTGTTTCTCAATTATCGAGAAACCAGATTCTAAAGGAGTAACATTCGTCTGCCAAGCAAAAAAAAAAAAAAAAAAAAAAAAATATCGGGCATCGTCCTTTTTTTTTGCATACGGAATAACCAATATAATTCATGGGACGCAGATCCCCAACCCGGAAAATCAGCTTGTATTGTTCGTCATCCAAGGGAAAATAGAATAGATTGACGTATTTGTATCATTTATGAGCATGTTTCCAGATCGTACAAGTTTTCCAAAACTGCATTGTTCGCAATTCACTTTGAAACTCAGATGAGTTTTTCTTATTTCCAAGTTGTTTAAATGTCCATGTTCCTTTTCTTGGATATTATACCTGTACAGCGTTGGCAGTATCCTCTCAACCCTGTACTGTTGACCTTATTCGGGTTACAAGGAGACGCTTTTCGTATGGCTTATAATCTACCTCTAGGACTCAAGAACACTTCTCAGTACTATTGGTCCTTCTTAAACTGCAATAACATTTACGTCTAACTTAAGCCAGAATAAAAGGTAAAAAGGCATCATCAACATTTTATTTAATCTAACCACATTAATTTTGTCCTTTTTTTTCTAAACCATCCCCATTAGCCCATTAGTCTATTATTATTAGTATATTTCATTTAGTTTATTTAGTATTATTATTTTTCCTTTTTTAGCTCCAGATAGCCCCTTCGCTACATGTTATTCTTCCTAAACATGATTACGATCACCTTTTAGCTTCAACTTTCATCATTCACTGTATAGGCTGTTTGTCATCCTCACTCACGAGACCCCTTCAAGCACCAGGGCGCATATTTACCTTTGTTTCTGGCTCAAAATTAAGAGCGAATTTATGCATGTTTAAGAAGGGACCTAGGTTATTAAGAGGATTTACTGAGAGTCGTATGTACCCTATTAATTCGGAGAAGGATATTAAAAAAAAAAACAAAAAAAACAAAAAAAAATCTAATGGTAACCAGAGTAAATGAAATTTACGTCATGGTTGTGGAGGATTAACCATGCATATCTTTTTCTGGCTCCTTCCTCGTGTACCATAATATGTTCTTCTCTTTGTTCTTCTATTGGTTCTTCTATTGTTTCTGTTATAGATGTTCTTCTATTGTTCTGTTATAGCTGTTCTTCTATTTATATTTTCTTCTATTGTTCTGTTATATATGTTCTTCTATTGTTCTGTGATATAGTTTCTTCTAATTGTTCTGTTATAAGTATGTTCTTCTATTATATATGTTCTTCTATTGTTCTGTTATATGTTCTTCTATTATATGGTCTTCTATTGTTCCTGTTATATGTTCTTTCTATTATATGTTCTTCTATTGTTTCTGTTATATATGTTCTTCTATTATATATGTTCTTCTATTGATTCTGTTATATAATGTACTTCGATTCTATCTTGTTTATATATGTTCTTCTATTATATAAGTTCTTCTATTATATATTGTTGTTATATATGTTCTTCTATTGTATATATTCTTCTGTTGAGATGTTTCTTCTATTGGTTACTGTTATTAGTGTTCTTTCTATTTGTGCTGTTGTATTATGTTTTCTTCTGATTGTTCTGTTATATATGTTCGTCTATTGTTCTGTTATATGTTCTTCTATTGTTCTGTTCTTATATATGTTCTTCTATTGTTCTGTTATATATGTTCTTCTATTAGTATGTTCTTCTCTTGTTCTGTTTATATATGGTGCTTCTAATTGTTTTCTGTTATATATGATTTTCTTCTATTGTTTCTGTAATATATGTTCTTCTATTATATATGTTCTTCTATTGTTCTGCTATTGTTCTTTTTAATTACATGTTCTTCTATTATATATGTTCTTCTATTTTGTTCTTCTATTGTTCTAAATTAGTTTTTATTATATTGTTCTGTTTATATATGTTCTGCTATTATATAGTTTCTTCGATTGTTTTTTGTCTATTGTTCTGTTATATGTTATTCCTATTGTTCTGTTATATATGTTCTTCTATTATATATGTGCTTCTATTTGGTTCTATTATAGATGTTCTTCTATTGTTTCTGTTGTATATGTTCTTCTACAGTTATATCTGTTTCTTCTATGTGGTTCTATTATTATGTTCCTTCTAATGTTCTATATATTGTTCTTCTATTGTTCTATTATATATGTTCTTCTATTGTTCTATTATATGTTCTTCTATTGTTGTGATATATAGGTATGTATATTTCCGCTTTTCGACCATCTGTTACACGCTATAAGTTTCCAAGTTTCGCAAGATTTAACCCCTTCTCGGTACTCGACGACATCTTTTCCATTGTAGTTCCTGTCCTTTTTTAGTTTAGACTATTTTGTGCAGTTTAGGAAGTCTGTGGTAGAAAATTGTTTTAATGGAGGTGACCCTGACATTTTTGTTATTTCTGTTCTTTTCGCTCTTTCCTCTCTGGCTTGTATCCATTCGGGCCCCCTCAGCCCAACTATTTTAAAACTTTATCCCCATCTAAGTGTATATTCGTCATGGCGAGCGATAGCGTCCAGCAGTATATGAAGAATCTGGTTTCGCCGGAACATTTTCCTATCGAAAAATTTACAAATTCAGCCGTCTGTCAAACAAAAAAAAAACTATGCTGGCTCGCTACCGCTCACCAGTAAAAAATTGACAACTGGATTTGGATAAACGTCTTAAACGAGAAAAAAAAAAAAAAACAGTAGGCTGAATGGGGCCAAATGGATACAAGCCAGAGAAAGATAGAAAAGGACAGAACAAAAACAGTCACCCCTCTTAAGGGAAGTGAGTTCGCGGTCTGTTAAATTGCTGGAGTTCCTTTTTTAAAC